>JARHVA010001870.1:0-132500 GCA_037957365.1 Torreya grandis
AGAGAGAGAGAGAGAGATTAATGTGTAAATCAATTAAGTACTCATATTTGTATTTGGATTATACTTTTATGAGGAATATTTAGTACTAATATATATATATAAAGTATGTTTGTAAATATGGTATATATTTATTTGTTAAACAAGTTATAAAATCCATGAGGTAGTATACCATAATTAAATGGATACAATTATTTTATGTGTAAAAATGTTAACTTGAAAGTTGGATTATGTTTAATTTTGAGCTTGAATTAAATAATGATTGATTGTTGTATGTTGTAAGTTTTGTATATGGAGAAGAACTAAAATAGATGTTGTTATCTTAGATATTTCTATATTTGAGTTACTTTTACTATTAGTAGCTTGTAAATGAAGTATAATAATACCCAGGTGGTATGTCCTATGTGTATTGTACTTGTTTACATGTATTATTTTTTAAGTAAATAATATGTTTGGGGTTCATTACATACTTTTTATGAATTAAATGTATGTATTTTTGATTATTTCTATACTCAACATGTTTTATGCTTATTGATAGAAATTAATCATATGAATCTATTGGTTATATATTAAATTAACCAAATCTTGCATTGTTAATACTAAATAAGTGTGAGATAAACTTACGTAACTTACTTATCATCACCAATGCAATATGAAGGTAATAAAATCAAGTGGTGTGTATGAATTTGAATGATCCTAGAAATAATTAACTATTTAAAACTTTGGCCAAAGTAATGTCTAGTTAAATATTGTCATTTCATAAGTATGATTTACATGTTTATGCAAATATCATGTTAGAACATATTTCATTTATAGTACACATCATGTACTATATATTATAACACATAGGTTACTATATTATCTCTTGGATTCCTACATCATCACTATCTACCCATATATGAATGGAGGGCCATTCCCTAGTTGGGGTATTATGCAAGGGATTGATGGTCCATGGTTGGTGTGGAAAAGTGCTTGGATGATGTTTTCCCTCCCCAAAATATTATTTCAATTGGATACTACACTTGATATTACCATAGATAATGGATTTCATGAGACTCATTCTATATGGAGCCTTGTATCTTATATTTTATTTATTATTGAAACATTATTCTTGATGAAATTATAATTATTTATTCATATGTACATTAACAATAGTGGAGAAATATTATATCAATCATGGCTAGAATTATGTAATTACTTTATGAAATTATACAGATATGTTTTTCTTATTTGTTTCATAGTGATCAATAACTTATATATGTTACAAGTTTATTTTATGTTTAACATACTTAGTGTGTTATATTAGGATCACTATTTAGATTCTCATGGTGAGATCTAACATAGGATATGAATTAATTAAAAAAATATGTTATTCTAGTAAATCCCAATGGGGATGTAACAAGGAGGGGAAGAATTTTAACACTATATTGACACTTCTTGGGTTGTGGCTAGTGCATTTTGAGATTTAGACAAGTAATGGTGACATAATATTGATAATTTATAAGTGTTAGTCAATACAATTACAATATTCAATATGATATGTTATAATTGTATCAAAAATTCATAAGTGATGGTTGATACATTTAAGTAAGTGTAACTAAACTATATTAGTATTGTTTGAATGAGGGTTGATATAGTTAAAAAAATTAGAGTGACTTATAATTATATCAAGATGGATGATATCATCAGAAAGATTGGAATGGATCTAAACTATATCAAGTTGGACAATAAAGTTATAAAATTAGAATGGCTCCAAACTATATCAGGCTAACCAATTTAATTAGAAAGGTTAGAATGTGTATAAATGATCTCAAAGAGAGTTCATTATTGATATTTATAATAAAAAAAATATCTTTGATGAAGAACCCAATGAGATTATTCCAAGGGTGGATTATAGGGAGGGGACATATATTTTTTGTTCTTCTTCATCTTCTCCATCACTTGAATTGAAATGTGGATAAATTTGGACTAAATGAATATCCTAGTTAAAATCATGTTTATGGTAAGATAATTTTTATAGTGTAGTACATACAATTTCCATGATTAGGCTTGGGAAACTATATAATCAACATCATAATATGGGAAATATTACATGTGTGCATAATTTGATGAGAGATCTCATTGTAAGTATCCTTAGTAAACACCTCAATATGGCTAAAGGCTCTTGGAAAGTGTTTAACCTGATTTTGGATTTAGTGTTAATCATAATAGGCTAAACTGGTAGCATTAATTTAGACTATAATATATGGAAATCAAGAATAAATTTAAATGTAATTAATTTAGATAGATATGATAATGTGATTTATTATTTATAAAAATTATTAAGAAGATAAAGATACTTATATTTATTAATTGATTGATTGACTATGACTATGTTTTGATAGCAAAAATATATTGGAAGCATGCTTATGATTCATCTATATTCATAATTATGTCTCTATGCATGTAGGGTCAGTACCATATGACATGGGTAAGAATGTCAAAACTATTATTTATGGTTGGAATTATTGTCTTGTATTTATGTTTGATAAGTATCTATCTATATTATTTATGACCTTCAACTAAAAACACATCTTATAAAATAATATTCCCTCTGCTTAAAACCTTAGGTTCACTTGAGAAGGGGTGGAAACTTATTAAAATTGAGGAAGTGGAATTGTATTGAGCTTACCCCATAGATTATTTACCATTGATTATGTATCCAATACTCCAAAAAGTGAATTCAAGCCACATGCAGTTTGAATGTGCAATTGTGATCTTTCACTATATAAATACACCTATACGTCTAGCTTTGATATTGAAAATGTTGGCACTTGACCTGGGATTTGTGTGTTTTAGACTTGGTTAATGACCATTCCTAGTGATTGATTTGTAATTTTGGAAAAATATGAAATATTTTCCTATTATGCAATAGTATACTTGAGAGTTACATGATAATTCCATAATTTTTGTAATACTAACCTTGATATGTATTCATATGTGCTCAATTAAGAAATTTACCATGCCACTGACAAATTAGGTGAATGGGTCACCCTATATAAAGAGAATTTTTGAAAAATAGTCATTTCTAAGTGAAGAGTTGTACTATCAACCTCAATATAATAACATCAATGCTACTATTTGAGCCTGATGGTTCTCTCTAGGAGATAGAAATGGTAGTGATATTATGGGAATGTCTGGTAGGATATTTCACTAATTTTACACAAATTGAAATTTTCTTGTAGGTGACTAAAATAAACTTATAATGGTTTGGGATAATAAGTGGCATATAGGTGTGAAATAATGGTGAGTGAGAGTTGTTTGAAGATGCACACATTATGTAGGATTGATGTAATTTAATATAAAATATACAAGTGTCAAATACATAATTTTAGTGTTTTTAGCCTACAAATGCACCCATTTTATTATATTATTACAATTCAATGAAAACATTAGATTAAAAGGATAAAAAATTACCTGTGTAAAAAAAAATTATATTTTTGATAAGGATATAAATATGCAAGATGCTTCAAGAAAAAACTTGTAATGAAATGTATTAGTAATTATTCACAAAGTGAAGATTGAAATATGAACTATACTTTAAACTTGAAATAGTAAGGAAAGATGACACATATACATGTGTAAAGTGTGTTTACCTATAACTTATTGGATATTCTTAATTCAATAATCATTGGATAAGGTTGGTTACTTATTGAGGCACATGGATAACAAGATGATATTGAGGATGATCAATATCCATTTTTGAAATTTAACTAAGGCAAGGATCATGGATTGGAGGGAAAAATCTCTAACCCATATGTAACTAATACAACATTGATATTATAACCCTAAGATGATAAGGTGAGAACCACACAATGGGTTTAATATGGATAATTCCATCACCATTAAGATTAATTTAACCTTAAAGTAAATTATCTCAAAATCGTGAATCAATTGCTACAAATTGACTTATATATTCAAATTTTCTACACACTTTGAATTAATGAAAAGGTACAAATGTGTAAATTTACATGAACCAAGATTATGAATCATTGAATTGGTGTCAACTATAAATATTCTTAAAGTTAATGAACCAACATCATGTCTAATTAAAATCTAAAATGGTGTATATGTGCATGAACCAGTGTCATGAAAAAGTAGTTTTGACCTATAAAATGAAGTACATGTTCATTTCCCATCCCTCCAAATTTATATGAATATGTATCAATCTGAAATATGTAACATATGGAGTGAGAAAATGGATTAAATATTCTCTACATATGCCCCAAAATCTATCTATAAACTTTAAATAATATAACTTTGGTTCAGATCCTACAAATTAAATGTAATGAACAATTACAATAAACTAATAATAATATTCTATATTAATTCAATTAGGATATTCAATTATTTTGAGACAATATAAAATATATTAAAGTTATATATTTTAGTTTCATAAATACTAGGATTTATGAATTTTATTAATCCCCAAAATATCTCATCCCTATTCTTTCTCAATTATCCCAACAATCTCTCTCATTATCATTTAAAATCTCTCAACTCCTAGAATCACTCACAAAAAAAATAATCTACATATATTTGATATTATTTATATTTATAAAAATATTTTATTGCTATATAATTACAATATTATATTATCCTGTATAATATAATTTCACACATACATATATAACCATGAAACACTAAACTCTTAACAAATATTTTTTTCGATATGATATATGAAACATATTTGATCTTTGAAGTCTGTATGTTGTACCCATATATACTCATGGAGTCTTTAGTATTTATTGTATATAACACTAATATTCCCCCATTTTTATGTTAGAGATGGATTATAAACTTCACTCATCTTAAAAGGGAAGTGAATTGTATCATGTCATGTACAACCATAATATCATGTAGAATAGAGTCAACATGTGGAGAGTATCTCATAATAGTAATTATATAACATCAAGGAATGTATGTAATGTATTTAATGTAAGGGAATATAAATATTTTGTCAAGATAGATGTATCTATGAATCACATAGTAGTAACTATCAGTGAATAGGACTACACATTAAGTAAGTGCATGATATAAATAATGAAACAAAACACAAAGAGGAGGGTGCATAGTACATATAAATTGCACAAGATTAAAAATACAACCACTTAATGTCACAAAATATAATATAATGTCACATAAAAATTCAAAGGGACCACATACAAGGGACATAAATATGTCACTTAATATAAAAGGGTTGAGGAACCATAAACAAAGGACAACAAGTACCATAACAAGCAAGGCCAAGGAACCACAAAAAATGGGTACAAATTCCAAAAAAAAAGGATAAGGATATGAAAACAAATTCAAGTGGATACACACAATATAACAAAATAACTAGCTTATCATTCCAAAGAAACACCCATTGATGAAGCATAAAATAAGTGTAAACTAGTATACACTATCCATATATGTCAATATCATAGCGTAGTATATAGCATATCCATGTAGCAATGTGTAATAAATGAATATATATAAAGAAATGTGTAATAAATATATGTATATCAACATGGTAAATAGGTCATATAATAAAATAGCATGTGATAATGTAACATATGGAAATAGATCTCCCTAATATTGACATGTCCCCTAGCTACATAAAAGGTCCAACATCAATGTATCCATGTAAATATACGTATGTCATGCATAACACTCATATAAATCTTAAAATGAATGTTTATGAAAAACACATGCTATATACCAAACATGTGATAAATAACATTTGAAATTAATGTAAACTATAAACTCATTTCATACTCAAGTCTTGACTTAAGATTTTTTGTATTTTATTAAATTTTTTTATTTTTAAATTGTTTGAATTTATATAATGTAGTCAATCCTAAGTATAAATGGTAAAGTTTTTATTTTGTCATAGTTAGAAGGCATAGCATAACCAAATATGTTGTATTATATACATGAATTTATTGGTTTATAAATGGGTTTATGTATATATGGAATTCATAGTTTTGAGTTAGCCCAAACATAATATGTATGAACTTAGTAGATATATAAATATTTATAGGATGAAAAATATATAATTTAAAGAAGATGTATTTAGTCATTATGGATGTGTTGTTTGATATGATTGAAAAGTTGATGACATTTTAAAAGTGAGTGAACGCATGCACACACGCATGCATGTGCGCACGCGCCGCGCGCGCACACGCACACACAGAGAGAGAGAGAGAGAGAGAGAGAGAGAGAGAGAGAGAGAGAGAGAGAGAGAGAGAGAGAGAGGGAGAGAGAGAGAGGAGAGAGAGAGAGAGAGAGGAGAGAGAGAGGAGAGAGAGAGAGAGAGAGAGAGAGAGAGAGAGAGGAGAGAGAGAGAGAGAGAGAGATTAATGTGTAAATCAATTAAGTACTCATATTTGTATTTGGATTATACTTTTATGAGGAATATTTAGTACTAATATATATATATAAAGTATGTTTGTAAATATGGTATATATTTATTTGTTAAACAAGTTATAAAATCCATGAGGTAGTATACCATAATTAAATGGATACAATTATTTTATGTGTAAAAATGTTAACTTGAAAGTTGGATTACGTTTAATTTTGAGCTTGAATTAAATAATGATTGATTGTTGTATGTTGTAAGTTTTGTATATGGAGAAGAACTAAAATAGATGTTGTTATCTTAGATAGTTCTATATTTGAGTTACTTTTACTATTAGTAGCTTGTAAATGAAGTATAATAATACCCAGGTGGTATGTCCTATGTGTATTGTACTTGTTTACATGTATTATTTTTTAAGTAAATAATATGTTTGGGGTTCATTACATACTTTTTATGAATTAAATGTATGTATTTTGATTATTTCTATACTCAACATGTTTTATGCTTATTGATATAAAGTAATCCATATGAATCTATTGGTTATATATTAAATTAACCAAATCTTGCATTGTTAATACTAAATAAGTGTGAGATAAACTTACGTAACTTACTTATTATCACCAATGCAATATGAAGGTAATACAATCAAGTGGTGTGTATGAGTTTGAATGATCCTAGAAATAATTAACTATTTGAAACTTTGGCCAAAGTAATGTCTAGTTAAATATTGTCATTTCATAAGTATGATTTACATGTTTATGCAATATCATGTTAGAACATATTTCATTTATAGTACACATCATGTACTATATATTATAACACATAGGTACTATATTATCTCTTTGGATTCCTACATCATCACTATCTACCCATATATGAATGGAGGGCCATTCCCTAGTTGGGGGATTATGCAAGGGATTGATGGTCCATGGTTGGTGTGGAAAAGTGCTTGGATGATGTTTTCCCTCCCCAAAATATTATTTCATTGGATACTACACTTGATATTACCATAGATAATGGATTTCATGAGACTCATTCTATATGGAGCCTTGTATCTTATATTTTATTTATTATTGAAACATTATTCTTGATGAAATTATAATTATTTATTCATATGTACATTAACAATAGTGGAAAAATATTATATCAATCATGGCTAGAATTATGTAATTACTTTATGAAATTATACAGATATGTTTTCTTATTTGTTTCATAGTGATCAATAACTTATATATGTTACAAGTTTATTTTATCTTTAACATAGTTAGTGTGTTATATTAGGATCACTATTTAGATTCTCATGGTGAGATCTAACATATGATATGAATTAATTAAAAAAATATGTTATTCTAGTAAATCCCAATGGGGATGTAACAAGGAGGGGAAGAATTTAACACTATATTGACACTTCTTGGGTTGTGGCTAGTGCATTTTGAGATTTAGACAAGTAATGGTGACATAATATTGATAATTTATAAGTGCTAGTCAATACAATTACAATATTCAATATGATATGTTATAATTGTATCAAAAATTCATAAGTGATGGTTGATACATTTAAGTAAGTGTAACTAAACTATATTAGTATTGTTTGAATGAGGGTTGATATAGTTAAAAAAATTAGAGTGACTTATAATTATATCAAGATGGATGATATCATCAGAAAGATTGGAATGGATCTAAACTATATCAAGTTGGACAATAAAGTTATAAAAATTAGAATGGCTCCAAACTATATCAGGCTAACCAATTTAATTAGAAAGGTTAGAATGTGTATAAATGATCTCAAAGAGATTTCATTATTGATATTTATAATAAAAAAAATATGTTTGATGAAGAACCCAATGAGAGTATTCCAAGGGTGGATTATAGGGAGGGACATATATTTTTTGTTCTTCTTCATCTTCTCCATCACTTGAATTGAAATGTGGATAAATTTAGACTAAATGAATATCCTAGTTAAAATCATGTTTATGGTAAGATAATTTTTATAGTGTAGTACATACAATTTCCATGATTAGGCTTGGAAACTATATAATCAACATCATAATATGGGAAATATTACATGTGTGCATAATTTGATGAGAGATCTCATTGTAAGTATCCTTAGTAAACACCTCAATATGGCTAAAGGCTCTTGGAAAGTGTTTAACCTGATTTTGGATTTAGTGTTAATCATAATAGGCTAAACTGGTAGCATTAATTTAGACTATAATATATGGAAATCAAGAATAAATTTAAATGTAATTAATTTAGATAGATATGATAATGTGATTTATTATTTATAAAAATTATTAAGAAGATAAAGATACTTATATTTATTAATTGATTGATTGACTATGACTATGTTTTGATAGCAAAAATATATTGGAAGCATGCTTATGATTCATCTATATTCATAATTATGTCTCTATGCATGTAGGGTCAGTACCATATGACATGGGTAAGAATGTCAAAACTATTATTTATGGTTGGAATTATTGTCTTGTATTTATGTTTGATAAGTATCTATCTATATTATTTATGACCTTCAACTAAAAACACATCTTATAAAATAATATTCCCTCTGCTTAAAACCTTAGGTTCACTTGAGAAGGGTGGAAACTTATTAAAATTGAGGAAGTGGAATTGTATTGAGCTTACCCCATAGATTATTTACCATTGATTATGTATCCAATACTCCAAAAAGTGAATTCAAGCCACATGGAGTTTGAATGTGCAATTGTGATCTTTCACTATATAAATACACCTATACGTCTAGCTTTGATATTGAAAATGTTGGCACTTGACCTGGATTTGTGTGTTTTAGACTTGGTTAATGACCATTCCTAGTGATTGATTTGTAATTTTGGAAAAATATGAAATATTTTTCCTATTATGCAATAGTATACTTGAGAGTTACATGATAATTCCATAATTTTTGTAATACTAACCTTGATATGTATTCATATGTGCTCAATTAAGAAATTTACCATGCCACTGACAAATTAGGTGAATGGGTCACCCTATATAAAGAGAATTTTTGAAAAATAGTCATTTCTAAGTGAAGAGTTGTACTATCAACCTCAATATAATAACATCAATGCTACTATTGAGCCTGATGGTTCTCTCTAGGAGATAGAAATGGTAGTGATATTATGGGAATGTCTGGTAGGATATTTCACTAATTTTACACAAATTGAAATTTTCTTGTAGGTGACTAAAATAAACTTATAATGGTTTGGGATAATAAGTGGCATATAGGGTGTGAAATAATGGTGAGTGAGAGTTGTTTGAAGATGCACACATTATGTAGGATTGATGTAATTTAATATAAAATATACAAGTGTCAAATACATAATTTTAGTGTTTTTAGCCTACAAATGCACCCATTTTATTATATTATTACAATTCAATGAAAACATTAGATTAAAAGGATAAAAAATTACCTGTGTAAAAAAAAATTATATTTTTGATAAGGATATAAATATGCAAGATGCTTCAAGAAAAACTTGTAATGAAATGTATTAGTAATTATTCACAAAGTGAAGATTGAAATATGAACTATACTTTAAACTTGAAATAGTAAGGAAAGATGACACATATACATGTGTAAAGTGTGTTTACCTATAACTTATTGGATATTCTTAATTCAATAATCATTGGATAAGGTTGGTTACTTATTGAGGCACATGGATAACAAGATGATATTGAGGATGATCAATATCCATTTTTGAAATTTAACTAAGGCAAGGATCATGGATTGGAGGGAAAAATCTCTAACCCATATGTAACTAATACAACATTGATATTATAACCCTAAGATGATAAGGTGAGAACCACACAATGGGTTTAATATGGATAATTCCATCACCATTAAGATTAATTTAACCTTAAAGTAAATTATCTCAAAATCGTGAATCAATTGCTACAAATTGACTTATATATTCAAATTTTCTACACACTTTGAATTAATGAAAAGGTACAAATGTGTAAATTTACATGAACCAAGATTATGAATCATTGAATTGGTGTCAACTATAAATATTCTTAAAGTTAATGAACCAACATCATGTCTAATTAAAATCTAAAATGGTGTATATGTGCATGAACCAGTGTCATGAAAAAGTAGTTTTGACCTATAAAATGAAGTACATGTTCATTTCCCATCCCTCCAAATTTATATGAATATGTATCAATCTGAAATATGTAACATATGGAGTGAGAAAATGGATTAAATATTCTCTACATATGCCCCAAAATCTATCTATAAACTTTAAATAATATAACTTTGGTTCAGATCCTACAAATTAAATGTAATGAACAATTACAATAAACTAATAATAATATTCTATATTAATTCAATTAGGATATTCAATTATTTTGAGACAATATAAAATATATTAAAGTTATATATTTTAGTTTCATAAATACTAGGATTTATGAATTTTATTAATCCCCAAAATATCTCATCCCTATTCTTTCTCAATTATCCCAACAATCTCTCTCATTATCATTTAAAATCTCTCAACTCCTAGAATCACTCACAAAAAAAATAATCTACATATATTTGATATTATTTATATTTATAAAAATATTTTATTGCTATATAATTACAATATTATATTATCCTGTATAATATAATTTCACACATACATATATAACCATGAAACACTAAAACTCTTAACAAATATTTTTTTCGATATGATATATGAAACATATTTGATCTTTGAAGTCTGTATGTTGTACCCATATATACTCATGGAGTCTTTAGTATTTATTGTATATAACACTAATATTCCCCCCATTTTTATGTTAGAGATGGATTATAAACTTCACTCATCTTAAAAGGGAAGTGAATTGTATCATGTCATGTACAACCATAATATCATGTAGAATAGAGTCAACATGTGGAGAGTATCTCATAATAGTAATTATATAACATCAAGGAATGTATGTAATGTATTTAATGTAAGGGAATATAAATATTTTGTCAAGATAGATGTATCTATGAATCACATAGTAGTAACTATCAGTGAATAGGACTACACATTAAGTAAGTGCATGATATAAATAATGAAACAAAACACAAAGAGGAGGTGCATAGTACATATAAATTGCACAAGATTAAAAATACAACCACTTAATGTCACAAAATATAATATAATGTCACATAAAAATTCAAAGGGACCACATACAAGGGACATAAATATGTCACTTAATATAAAAGGGTTGAGGAACCATAAACAAAGGACAACAAGTACCATAACAAGCAAGGCCAAGGAACCACAAAAAATGGGTACAAATTCCAAAAAAAAAGGATAAGGATATGAAAACAAATTCAAGTGGATACACACAATATAACAAAATAACTAGCTTATCATTCCAAAGAAACACCCATTGATGAAGCATAAAATAAGTGTAAACTAGTATACACTATCCATATATGTCAATATCATAGCGTAGTATATAGCATATCCATGTAGCAATGTGTAATAAATGAATATATATAAAGAAATGTGTAATAAATATATGTATATCAACATGGTAAATAGGTCATATAATAAAATAGCATGTGATAATGTAACATATGGAAATAGATCTCCCTAATATTGACATGTCCCCTAGCTACATAAAAGGTCCAACATCAATGTATCCATGTAATATACGTATGTCATGCATAACACTCATATAAATCTTAAATGAATGTTTATGAAAAACACATGCTATATACCAAACATGTGATAAATAACATTTGAAATTAATGTAAACTATAAACTCATTTCATACTCAAGTCTTGACTTAAGATTTTTTGTATTTTATTAAATTTTTTTATTTTTAAATTGTTTGAATTTATATAATGTAGTCAATCCTAAGTATAAATGGTAAAGTTTTTATTTTGTCATAGTTAAGAAGGCATAGCATAACCAAATATGTTGTATTATATACATGAATTTATTGGTTTATATAAATGGGTTTATGTATATATGGAATTCATAGTTTTGAGTTAGCCCAAACATAATATGTATGAACTTAGTAGATATATAAATATTTATAGGATGAAAAATATATAATTTAAAGAAGATGTATTTAGTCATTATGGATGTGTTGTTTGATATGATTGAAAAGTTGATGACATTTTAAAAGTGAGTGAACGCATGCACACACGCATGCATGTGCGCACGCGCGCGCGCGCACACGCACACACAGAGAGAGAGAGAGAGAGAGAGAGAGAGAGAGAGAGAGAGAGAGAGAGAGAGAGAGAGAGAGAGAGAGAGAGAGAGAGAGAGAGAGAGAGAGAGAGAGAGAGAGAGAGAGAGAGAGAGAGAGAGAGAGAGAGAGAGAGAGAGAGAGAGAGAGATTAATGTGTAAATCAATTAAGTACTCATATTTGTATTTGGATTATACTTTTATGAGGAATATTTAGTACTAATATATATATATAAAGTATGTTTGTAAATATGGTATATATTTATTTGTTAAACAAGTTATAAAATCCATGAGGTAGTATACCATAATTAAATGGATACAATTATTTTATGTGTAAAAATGTTAACTTGAAAGTTGGATTACGTTTAATTTTGAGCTTGAATTAAATAATGATTGATTGTTGTATGTTGTAAGTTTTGTATATGGAGAAGAACTAAAATAGATGTTGTTATCTTAGATAGTTCTATATTGAGTTACTTTTACTATTAGTAGCTTGTAAATGAAGTATAATAATACCCAGGTGGTATGTCCTATGTGTATTGTACTTGTTTACATGTATTATTTTTTAAGTAAATAATATGTTTGGGGTTCATTACATACTTTTTATGAATTAAATGTATGTATTTTGATTATTTCTATACTCAACATGTTTTATGCTTATTGATATAAAGTAATCCATATGAATCTATTGGTTATATATTAAATTAACCAAATCTTGCATTGTTAATACTAAATAAGTGTGAGATAAACTTACGTAACTTACTTATTATCACCAATGCAATATGAAGGTAATACAATCAAGTGGTGTGTATGAGTTTGAATGATCCTAGAAATAATTAACTATTTGAAACTTTGGCCAAAGTAATGTCTAGTTAAATATTGTCATTTCATAAGTATGATTTACATGTTTATGCAATATCATGTTAGAACATATTTCATTTATAGTACACATCATGTACTATATATTATAACACATAGGTACTATATTATCTCTTTGGATTCCTACATCATCACTATCTACCCATATATGAATGGAGGGCCATTCCCTAGTTGGGGGGATTATGCAAGGGATTGATGGTCCATGGTTGGTGTGGAAAAGTGCTTGGATGATGTTTTCCCTCCCCAAAATATTATTTCATTGGATACTACACTTGATATTACCATAGATAATGGATTTCATGAGACTCATTCTATATGGAGCCTTGTATCTTATATTTTATTTATTATTGAAACATTATTCTTGATGAAATTATAATTATTTATTCATATGTACATTAACAATAGTGGAAAAATATTATATCAATCATGGCTAGAATTATGTAATTACTTTATGAAATTATACAGATATGTTTTTCTTATTTGTTTCATAGTGATCAATAACTTATATATGTTACAAGTTTATTTTATCTTTAACATAGTTAGTGTGTTATATTAGGATCACTATTTAGATTCTCATGGTGAGATCTAACATATGATATGAATTAATTAAAAAAATATGTTATTCTAGTAAATCCCAATGGGGATGTAACAAGGAGGGGAAGAATTTAACACTATATTGACACTTCTTGGGTTGTGGCTAGTGCATTTTGAGATTTAGACAAGTAATGGTGACATAATATTGATAATTTATAAGTGCTAGTCAATACAATTACAATATTCAATATGATATGTTATAATTGTATCAAAAATTCATAAGTGATGGTTGATACATTTAAGTAAGTGTAACTAAACTATATTAGTATTGTTTGAATGAGGGTTGATATAGTTAAAAAAATTAGAGTGACTTATAATTATATCAAGATGGATGATATCATCAGAAAGATTGGAATGGATCTAAACTATATCAAGTTGGACAATAAAGTTATAAAAATTAGAATGGCTCCAAACTATATCAGGCTAACCAATTTAATTAGAAAGGTTAGAATGTGTATAAATGATCTCAAAGAGATTTCATTATTGATATTTATAATAAAAAAAATATGTTTGATGAAGAACCCAATGAGAGTATTCCAAGGGTGGATTATAGGGAGGGACATATATTTTTTGTTCTTCTTCATCTTCTCCATCACTTGAATTGAAATGTGGATAAATTTAGACTAAATGAATATCCTAGTTAAAATCATGTTTATGGTAAGATAATTTTTATAGTGTAGTACATACAATTTCCATGATTAGGCTTGGGAAACTATATAATCAACATCATAATATGGGAAATATTACATGTGTGCATAATTTGATGAGAGATCTCATTGTAAGTATCCTTAGTAAACACCTCAATATGGCTAAAGGCTCTTGGAAAGTGTTTAACCTGATTTTGGATTTAGTGTTAATCATAATAGGCTAAACTGGTAGCATTAATTTAGACTATAATATATGGAAATCAAGAATAAATTTAAATGTAATTAATTTAGATAGATATGATAATGTGATTTATTATTTATAAAAATTATTAAGAAGATAAAGATACTTATATTTATTAATTGATTGATTGACTATGACTATGTTTTGATAGCAAAAATATATTGGAAGCATGCTTATGATTCATCTATATTCATAATTATGTCTCTATGCATGTAGGTTCAGTACCATATGACATGGGTAAGAATGTCAAAACTATTATTTATGGTTGGAATTATTGTCTTGTATTTATGTTTGATAAGTATCTATCTATATTATTTATGACCTTCAACTAAAAACACATCTTATAAAATAATATTCCCTCTGCTTAAAACCTTAGGTTCACTTGAGAAGGGTGGAAACTTATTAAAATTGAGGAAGTGGAATTGTATTGAGCTTACCCCATAGATTATTTACCATTGATTATGTATCCAATACTCCAAAAAGTGAATTCAAGCCACATGCAGTTTGAATGTGCAATTGTGATCTTTCACTATATAAATACACCTATATGTCTAGCTTTGATATTGAAAATGTTGGCACTTGACCTGGATTTGTGTGTTTTAGACTTGGTTAATGACCATTCCTAGTGATTGATTTGTAATTTTGGAAAAATATGAAATATTTTCCTATTATGCAATAGTATACTTGAGAGTTACATGATAATTCCATACTTTTTGTAATACTAACCTTGATATGTATTCATATGTGCTCAATTAAGTAATTTACCATGCCACTGACAAATTAGGCGAATGGGTTACCCTATATAAAGAGAATTTTTGAAAAATAGTCATTTCTAAGTGAAGAGTTGTACTATCAACCTCAATATAATAACATCAATGCTACTATTTGAGCCTGATGGTTCTCTCTAGGAGATAGAAATGGTAGTGATATTATGGGAATGTCTGGTAGGATATTTCACTAATTTTACACAAATTGAAATTTTCTTGTAGGTGACTAAAATAAACTTATAATGGTTTGGGATAATAAGTGGCATATAGGTGTGAAATAATGGTGAGTGAGAGTTGTTTGAAGATGTACACATTATGTAGGATTGATGTAATTTAATATAAAATATACAAGTGTCAAATACATAATTTTAGTGTTTTTAGCCTACAAATGCACCCATTTTATTATATTATTACAATTCAATTTAAACATTAGATTAAAAGGATAAAAAATTACCTGTGTAAAAAAAAATTATATTTTTGATAAGGATATAAATATGCAAGATGCTTCAAGAAAAACTTGTAATGAATGTATTAGTAATTATTCACAAAGTGAAGATTGAAATATGAACTATACTTTAAACTTGAAATAGTAAGGAAAGATGACACATATACATGTGTAAAGTGTGTTTACCTATAACTTATTGGATATTCTTAATTCAATAATCATTGGATAAGGTTGGTTACTTATTGAGGCACATGGATAACAAGATGATATTGAGGATGATCAATATCCATTTTTGAAATTTAACTAAGGCAAGGATCATGGATTGGAGGGAAAAATCTCTAACCCATATGTAACTAATACAACATTGATATTATAACCCTAAGATGATAAGGTGAGAACCACACAATGGGTTTAATATGGATAATTCCATCACCATTAAGATTAATTTAACCTTAAAGTAAATTATCTCAAAATCGTGAATCAATTGCTACAAATTGACTTATATATTCAAATTTTCTACACACTTTGAATTAATGAAAAGGTACAAATGTGTAAATTTACATGAACCAAGATTATGAATCATTGAATTGGTGTCAACTATAAATATTCTTAAAGTTAATGAACCAACATCATGTCTAATTAAAATCTAAAATGGTGTATATGTGCATGAACCAGTGTCATGAAAAAGTAGTTTTGACCTATAAAATGAAGTACATGTTCATTTCCCATCCCTCCAAATTTATATGAATATGTATCAATCTGAAATATGTAACATATGGAGTGAGAAAATGGATTAAATATTCTCTACATATGCCCCAAAATCTATCTATAAACTTTAAATAATATAACTTTGGTTCAGATCCTACAAATTAAATGTAATGAACAATTACAATAAACTAATAATAATATTCTATATTAATTCAATTAGGATATTCAATTATTTTGAGACAATATAAAATATATTAAAGTTATATATTTTAGTTTCATAAATACTAGGATTTATGAATTTTATTAATCCCCAAAATATCTCATCCCTATTCTTTCTCAATTATCCCAACAATCTCTCTCATTATCATTTAAAATCTCTCAACTCCTAGAATCACTCACAAAAAAAATAATATACATATATTTGATATTATTTATATTTATAAAAATATTTTATTGTTATATAATTACAATATTATATTATCCTGTATAATATAATTTCACACATACATATATAACCATGGAACACTAAACTCTTAACAAATATTTTTTTCGATATGATATATGAAACATATTTGATCTTTGAAGTCTGTATGTTGTACCCATATATACTCATGGAGTCTTTAGTATTTATTATATATAACACTAATATTCCCCCATTTTTATGTTAGAGATGGATTATAAACTTCACTCATCTTAAAAGGGAAGTGAATTGTATCATGTCATGTACAACCATAATATCATGTAGAATAGAGTCAACATGTTGAGATTATCTCATAATAGTAATTATATAACATCAAGGAATGTATGTAATGTATTTAATGTAAGGGAATATAAATATTTTGTCAAGATAGATGTATCTATGAATCACATAGTAGTAACTATCAGTGAATAGGACTACACATTAAGTAAGTGCATGATATAAATAATGAAACAAAACACAAAGAGGAGGTGCATAGTACATATAAATTGCACAAGATTAAAAATACAACCATTTAATGTCACAAAATATAATATAATGTCACATAAAAATTCAAAGGGACCACATACAAGGGACATAAATATGTCACTTAATATAAAAGGGTTGAGGAACCATAAACAAAGGACAACAAGTACCATAACAAGCAAGGCCAAGGAACCACAAAAAATGGGTACAAATTCCAAAAAAAAAAGGATAAGGATATGAAAACAAATTCAAGTGGATACACACAATATAACAAAATAACTAGCTTATCATTCCAAAGAAACACCCATTGATGAAGCATAAAATAAGTGTAAACTAGTATACACTATCCATATATGTCAATATCATAGCGTAGTATATAGCATATCCATGTAGCAATGTGTAATAAATGAATATATATCAAGAAATGTGTAATAAATATATGTATATCAACATGGTAAATAGGTCATATAATAAAATAGCATGTGATAATGTAACATATGGAAATAGATCTCCCTAATATTGGCATGTCCCCTAGCTACATAAAAGGTCCAACATCAATGTATCCATGTAATATACGTATGTCATGCATAACACTCATATAAATCTTAAAATGAATGTTTATGAAAAACACATGCTATATACCAAACATGTGATAAATAACATTTGAAATTAATGTAAACTATAAACTCATTTCATACTCAAGTCTTGACTTAAGATTTTTTGTATTTTATTAAATTTTTTTATTTTTAAATTGTTTGAATTTATATAATGTAGTCAATCCTAAGTATAAATGATTTCAAAAATAGAATAATGAGAGGGATCCAAATAATCTAAAACATTTTTCAAGGCATAGTGTGCACTAGATGTGATAATATAACAATGTGGATGAAGTGAAGGAAAGAAATATGCCCCCACTATATATCCATATCACAAAAATGTATCTCTATAATGTATGTGGAGATAAATATTTACATGGTATTATTTGGTAATAATCAATGTGTACTCATGTGATATGTAAATATATATGTATATGATCATTTAAGCTCAATGGAGTCAACAAAGGATGTATAAATAGTTAATATGTAAGAGTGAGCAAGTAGAATTCCACAAGGGATGTGGACTATAATAATCGTGTATTAAGTGTCACAAATTTCATGATCATAATAAGTAATCAAAAGTCAAGGGATAAATGAAAACAAAATCAAAGACTAGAGTAATGGTTTGTGTAGGTGCATAAGAACACATGCATGTAAAAATAGAAGAATAGAATGGATAATCAATTAAACCAACATAAAAACATATCTATAATGTATTTTTTATACTAACCATTTATTCCATCAATGTAATGCTACCATGCATGTCTTTTATTAAATAAGGGAATGACCACTTATCTTGAGTAGGTAGAGATATACCAAAACACATGTCCACCAACTAATAACTCTTTTAATATATCATCATTTATAATATCATTAATTTTATTTAATTCATATTCATCATTATTAGACTAATACTCTAAATTATCATAGTCATAATTATGTATGTAGTCATATCTTTAGAGAGAAATAATTTCTCACATTTATCTTATTGTTAAATATGTCACTTATAATCACTCTCTTGAATAAAAGGCTTTAGATATGGGGAATTTTGTGAAGTTGACCCATTAATATTGTTATAACCTATCTGCATTATGTTCATATAATTGGATGCCCCCAACATCCTAGTTATGTGAGTAGAGGGAAAACCCAACATTCAAAAGTGCATAGATCATGTATCTTATGTATTCCTAATCACACTCAAAATATGTGTGAAACAAATGTGCATATATGAAATACTAAAATTACATCTACAAACATGTAACCAACAACATATATGCCAAGGATCTAATAGGATATATAAGTTTTCAACACATTTTTAGATATTTTGCTATTTTGGAACATGTAAGACATTTAAACCTTAAGTTGGATCCTTTACATTGTTTTAATCATGGTCATAAAAATGGAAATGGTACATGGCATGTTCTACCTCATGTTTGACATGTGTATTAGAATAACCAATGTTATCATTTGGGATATATATCCATTTTACTTTATGAGAAAAAGAAATACCTTATTAACTTTGGTCAATTTTTTATTCCATTTGATATAACCAAAGAGTGCCCAATGTAAATGAATATTGAGATAGTTGTGGCATAACCCAAACATATGTTTGAATCACTTTATGACCATAAACAATTTTTAGTGTTATGTTTCCCAAGGATTCTTTCCAACCTCCTTTGCTTTGTATGTCTTTTAGATTAAAACCAAGTTGTTGTAAGTGTCTTATATTACTAGTATATTTTGTTTGTGTAGGATCAATATGGTTATTACAAAATAAGCACCACCCATGAATAATGTGATTGTTAAATATTGTTGGCATGGATGTTTTTATGATTGTTAACCTTAGGGTGTTTGTATAAGATGTGTAACTTATATTGATCCCATATTGATTAAACTTTGTAGATATCCCATATAACGATTAGGAACTCCACATGTTTGTTCATAATGTTCATTTCATAATTCATCTCCCTCCTTTGTGAAAGGGATAAAACTTTGGTACTTAGAAGGTGATATTTTAAGCTTCTTTGGATGAGTAAGCATGAATGAAACATATATATGCACATAGAAAAATAAATGGAAAAATGGCCCATATTATTTATGAAATGTTCTTTATTTCAATGGAGAAAGAAGATATCTATTAAAAAGGAATTGTAACTCCAAATCAGAAGGTCTAATTTCTAGATCATATGATGTACTTTTGAATCAAATGGTATAATCTTAAAAATATTCATCATCATTTTATTTAGAATTGAGAAAATAATCTAATGTAAGTTTTGGCACCTTATGGATATTTAAAACTATGAATAATTCATCTTATAATTATGAAAAAGTGGTTAAGAAACCTTTTATTAGGCTATATAACTAATTATAAGCCTCATAAGAAATGCTTATATCAAAATTTTTAGCAATGGTTTGTCACCTTTTGCCCATTGACCAAAATTATTTACATAGTTAATCATGTGGTAAAAGAGGTCCTTATGACTCAAAATGAGAGGTGAATGTGGTAGTTAAAAATCTTGTGGATAATTATATTTAATTATACATTGTGAAAGAGGTTGATTTTTGAATGAGGTAACATTTGGATTAGTATTATGGAAAACCTTTTGAATTTAAACTTTAACAACCTATTTCTGAAGATTCCCAATAGTTCTCATCATATAAATAAGATGATCCATGGAAATGGTTGTGATTTTCATATGTTATCATTGATTTTAATCCACCACATCTCTTTAATCTAGTCATATGAGTATAATAATCCTCATGGATAACAAGTCAAATTTTTAAAATAGCTAAATTTATGATACTTTGGTAATGGTATTAGATCTCTAAATTATGGTATGTTTGGTATACCATTTGAAGATATTAGTTCATTAACATTTTATAAAGATATATAAATTGGTATTAGAGGGAGGTTTTTTAAATACACCTCTTTTGGTATAGTGAAGTTATTTCTTAAAGATGACATGATATTTTGTTTAACCTTTTATGAATTTTCAATGTCAAATGAGGGGAAAAAGGAGTCATCACCCTTGATAAGTTGGTTATTATTTTTAAATGTGGGAATTATGGGGATTTGAATAAATTTATCTAAATTAATATCCCCCTTATAATAAATTTGTTAATTAGTCATACTTTACTTATTTGTTAGAACTTTTGATGATCATGTGAAGGAAAATTTTGATCATATATACCCACTTTATGGTAGAATGTGCATGAAAGTCATGATTAGATGACCTAACTTATTGATGACTCATGTATTTTTATAAAAATCCCAATCCTTATTGATTTGTATTATATTTAAGTGATATAGGGTGGGTTATACCTTACTCACATTTTCCCAACCTTTGTCCTTTGTATCCATATTTTAAAAAATATCAAATGCCAAAATCATATGATGGTGGTGTAGGGAGTAATGATAAAGGATATTTATCTACTTAAGCTGGATCAAATCTTCTCTTGAAATGGTGGGAACATGGACTTGATTAGGGGTATGATAGCTAACCCCTTTCAAATATTTGAGATTAGATGTTCTATAATTTGTAAGAATACAAAAGTAATCAATTTTTACCCTTTATTTGATATAAATTTGGACAATTTCATGGTTGTACTCATAAAATTAATAAATATCATAGATGATAATGGATATAAATAACACAAAGATTAGACAATCCACTCCTACACAAAATCAAGATCAAATCCAAGTATGATGAGTGGTCCCAACCCATTGAATATGAAAAATCTAATTCAATTTGGAAATAATGTAATATATTGAGTCATGTGGAAAAATATTATCCTCTATCCCAACCACATCCCCAGATCCTAAAAATGTTATGGTCCAAAAAACCCCCCTCCTCCCTACTTCCCCTAATTCTCTAGCCAAGGGCCCCATTTCCCCCTCCCCTCAAACCATTATCTCCTTGATCAAATCCCATATATCCCCCTATATGGATACCCAAACAACTTTATAGGATATGCTAAACCCTTACATCCCTTCCCACCCCTTTTCTTCCCCATTCAAGGTTGGCCCCCTAAACTCCCTCCTGTTCATTCAATGTTAACCATCTCTTCTCCTATTGGATTGATAGAGCACATTATCTTTATCCCAATATATTTAAATGGAAACTTATCAAAAAGTTTTATTTTTGAACCTTCCCCCTTATGTGATGTTCTATTTCACTATAACTAGGGAAGTCTTGAGATAACCATCCCTAGACCCAATGTAAATGGTAGCGGTCAAATCCAAAACTATCCACCTAAGATTATCCGATCTCCCTTATGAAAATATGAGAAAATATTTTTTGCAGCCAACCTTTCCCCTCCCTAGGGGTTTCTCATATCTCCCACACCCAAAGACTTGATTGGTAAGGAGAGAACTAAAGAATAGGGGTAATGTTATATTCCTCTATTTCAAAATAGGCTATTAAGTTAGAAGAGTATCGATGGACTCTGGTTAAATATTAAAATGTAATAATGAAAATATAAGTGGGAAAAACACAAAGATCATTAGGGATGGTATCCAACCTCTCATTTAGGAAAAATGAAATTGTTAATGAGATAGTAAAATGGAATCATAAGACCCGTAAAGGTCATTTTTTTAAATTCAAAACATGAAGATCATTTCATGGAATATAAGGGGGATCAAAAACCTAGTAAACAAAGGTTGTTATAAACATTAGAAAGTAATACAACCCCTCATTGGTCTTATTATAAGAAACTAAGATGTATGAGACCATCCTTAACAATTATAGTGATAAATATTGGTTTAGAGTAAGATGTACTAGCATGAGCTCCTCGTGGGTGTTAGGAGGTCTATTAATACTCTATAACACTATGTGCTTAGATGGAGAAGTTATAATTTATAAAAATAACCACATATCCATCTTTTTTAAAGGTGAAACTAATAAGGAAGAATGGATCCTTTCCAACATCTATAATCTCAACACTAGAACTGGGTGGAATAAATTATGTAGAGAATGGAAATGTATTATTAAATTTCCTTTAAATCCATCATAAAATAAAGGCATAATTCTAGACTTCACATAAAGTATGGCTGATTTATATGACTTCAATGCAAGTGACGGATTGGTGGATGTTGACTTTAAAGGAAACTCCTTTACCTAGACTAATATAAGAATGGAGGAGGCCCTTATCTATTGAATATTAGATATGTTTATAGTATCTCTTAATGATATTTACATTTCTCTATCTCTCTTTATTCCATACTAAGAATTAGGTCGATCCACAACCTAATTATCTTTGAAGGAAAAAAGATTTCCAAAGCCAAAAATATACCCTTCAAATTTGAGATCATGTGGATTCATCATAGATATATCCATAACTCAATTAAGGAATGGTGGATGGAACCATTGATTGGCACAAATATGTTAATCTTAGACAAAAAGCTCAAGTTCATCAAAGAAAAACTAGAGTGGAATAAATAAGTTTTGGGGAATATCTTCATCCAAAATAATGCCTTAGTAGATGATATTTTCATTATGGAGGAATAAATGGTAATACATAAATTTGATGAAAACCTAGATATTATTAATAATAATAATAATAATCTCTTAATATCCTACCATAACCTAGAGACTAAAGAGGAATCATTATAGAAGAAAAAGTCTAGATGCATCTGGCTGAAGGAAGGGGATAAGAACACAAAATTATTCCACCAAACTACATCCAAAAATATAAATTCTAATAGAATCACTAAATTCCTCCTAGAGGATGGAACTAAAATTAGAGATGAATAAGTTATCAATGAATAAATCATTCACCACTTTAAAATCCTATTAAAGGAAATTAAATTTGATAACCTTCAAATGGAGGATAGTCTTTTGTAAAACTTTCCCTCTAACATCTCCCAAATAGATAATCATGAGATTCATAAACCACCCTCATTGAAGGATGTTAGACAAGTGGTCTTCTCCATGGAAGGAAATAAGGCCCCTACCCTGATAGTTTCTATGCACTCTTCTTCCAAAAGTTTTGGGACATCATCCACTTAAAGGTGGAGGTAGAAGTTTATGAATTATTCAAGGTGGGAACTATCCTAAAGGAGTTGATTAATACTTTATTGGTTCTCATCCATAAGAAACTAGGATCAAATCAACTAAAATATTTCAGGCCCCTAATATTTTGTTATATTGTTTACAAGATCTACATAAAAACCTTGGTCACTCATCTCTAACCCATGATCAAAAGGGCCATTGTATAATAACAAGGTGATTTCATGGTAGATAGATAGATCACTAATTACATCATAATTTTTCATGAAACCCTACATTCAATGGAAAACTCTAATAATGAAATTATGTTCCTCAAAATTTATATGAATAAATCATATGATAGGGTTTCCTGGAGCTTTTTGGATAAGGTGCTAAATAAGATTGGTTTCAAAGTGGATATTAGGGGATTGATCCATAGCTACATATCCACCCCCATGTACTCTATTATGATTTATGGGTTCTTAAAGGGTTATTATTAGTCAACCAATTGATAAAAAAATTGATCTTTATCCCCTTATTTATTTATTATAATGGATAAAACTCTAAGTAGAAGTTTACAAGCAAATAGAGAATAATTCTTAATCGAGGGGGTAGAAGGTAGCAAAAAATTATCTCAGTGACCCACAAGTAGTTTGTAGATGAGATCTTTATTGTCAGACAGGATTCATTAGTGGAATAAAAAGACCTCAAATCCATCATGTGAACTATGAATGGTCATCATGATAATGCATCAACTTCAAAAAAAGCTTTGCATACTTCTTGAATACCATGCCTCCGTTTCAAAAAAAATTGGAAAGAATCTTAGGATGCAAAATCAGCAACCTTCCCTCAACTTATCTCATCATTCCATTGTTTAAAGGTAAGATTAATTTTTTTTTTTTAACCTATTGGTATATATAATTAAAAAAACTAGCAGGCTAGAAAGGAACCATACTCTCACAAAGAAGTAAATCCAACTCCTCAAAAGGTCCTTGTAAAGTATTATTTTATACTTCATACCCTATTCCATGTCCACTATAACTTTGTAGAGAAAATAAATAAAATTGAAAAAAATCCTATAAAAGGGAATGAAAGATAGATTGAGATTCCCACTATTGGCCTGGGAAAAAGTTTACCTACCCAAGTCCCTTAGAGGACTTGGGATAAGAAGAATCAAATGCATAAATCAAGATCTCACTACAAAATTTGGATGGGAAGCAATGAAATAAGACAACCATTGGACTAAGATCATCAAAGATAAGTACCTTGAGGGTAGGGAGGAAGATAATGGTATTTAGGAAGAGCCCCCCAGATGGATTGCCTTCTAGAAAGCCATATCAAGTTCAAAATCCATACTTAAGAAAAGAAGCATATGGTAGGTTGATAATGGCAAAAAAATTGACTTTTGGGAAGATATGTGGCTCACACTCTCTCCCCTAGCTTCCTCTCCCCCTAAAAAATCCTAATAGAGACATTTAAAGCCTCCATAGGCCATGAAACTTTAGAAAAAAGAAAAAAACTACATGGTTTTTTAGTGGTGAATCTTTCTTAATCTATGAATATTCCATTTGTTTAAGTCAGCATTTGGTGATTTTAGTGGAGTGGCTGACACATCATTATCACCAAAAATTTTTGGGTCAAAGTTATTTTGGAGTACATGTTGACCTCTATATGAATATAAATTTCCTTATATAACTATAATTTGCAAGTACCTCAAAATCTAATACAATGGATTTCACCACATACTATTGGGAGACTTTAAGAATCTTTCAATTCACATGAGAGATTCAAGAATCAATAGTTTATAGCAAGGTAGGTATATTTTTTTATAATATATACTGTCATCCACAATCTCTCGGTGCCCATTTAGTCTTGTGGGAATCCATCCATAGTCTATAAGAATCCACCCTAGTCTAGGTCTATGCCATATGGGTGTCTTTCTTGTGGCCTTTGGGCATCCACCCATAGTTTATAGGTGTCCACCCATAACCTATGGGTGCCCACCCATAGCTTATAGGCATCCACCCATAATCTAAGTGTGGATCATTGATGCCCATAGTCTATCAATGTCTGTCTAAAGTCTATTGATACCCGCCCAATCTATGGATGTTCACCCATAGCCATATGACATCCACCCATAGCCTATTAGCATTCACCTGTAACACATTTGTGTTTGACAACTATCATTCTTTGATATCCAATATTTTTTTATTCCTTAATCATCGATCATGCATCTTTATTTGTTTTCAATCATCTTCATTTTTTTGTTAATCCTTTTCCATCCATGGCTCTATAGAATAAATAATATGGCATCTACTAAAAATGTTAAGGCCTTCAGGAAATTTAAAAAATAGAATATCCTATTATCTTATTTTGGATAGACACCAAACAAAGGAACTATATTTTCAATCAACTAATGGTTTTTATTCATTGGCTTATGTTAAAGTTAAATACTAATTAAAATGTCTTGAACCATTTCATGTGCATAATCTATAGATAAATCTTTTAAATAATTGTCTCTAAAAGTAAACATACCTATGCATACATTTAAAATGCCAAATAGAGGTACTGACTCATAGAATGCCATTTTTAAAATTAATTAAATATTATTTTTAAGTTTTAATAACAATGACAAGATCTACAACAATATTTCATGTAGAACCCATTGATATCATTGAACTGGAAATACTTGTGAATGAAATGTTGAACAAAGGTACTATATTATAAATATTATTAGAATTCTTGATTATTATTTGTTTGTACTTTAGTATTGGTGTTTATTAAAAATTAATGTCATACAATTTTTTTTACATGTAGAATTCAATGATAAAACTATTGAGTAAATGCATAACACTTTTGAAAATATACTTCCCATGAAAGAATCCACGTAGAAAACTATCAATACTACTGGTCTTGATGATAAGTTCACAATACCAAATGAGAGATCTATTCCCTCAACACATTCTCCAATTAAAAAAGGCACAAAAAGGGTCATTCAAAAATAAATACCCATTGTCCCACTAAATTTAAGGAAACACAAATATCACATCATAAATAGTGGTATTGATGATGATTTCCTAACACCAAATGAGAGATCTACTGATTTTACTCACCCAACACAATCTCCAGATGAGCCTGCTAAGCAACAAAAACAATCTCTAGTTCAAATAGGCACAATAAAAACTATGTAAAAGAAGAAAAACATATGGACAATCAGGTCATTTCAGTATGATGGGCATCTAAATTCCCATTTATTAAACTTGTGTAGCCAAAAAATAGTACTGACATGCCAACAGAATGGAAATTCACCATATGCAATTGTAAACTTGGTTAGGACCAATGAAATGCAACTCACATTAGATACAATTGAAAAGTATTATGGTAAAATATATGAGTCGATAAAAGACAAAGATGGAATTATAAAAAAATATCTAGATGGAAAAATGAAAAATAGTGCATACATTAATGTTACATAATAAAGTATCATAATCATCAGAAACGTCAATAGCATCTCATTGAGAAAGGAGGAATAATTCAAGCTCAATTCAAAAAGGTTGCTTAGTCTAATTTACTTGCCAAAAATATATAATTTTAAAATTTGTTTCACATTCTTAAAATAGGAAGGCCAATCTCTAATTTTTTAGATTACAAGCTTTTATTTTAGTAGATTGGATTACAGAGCATTCCAAATTCACATTGGTCTAATACCAATTCTTGAGAGATGGTGAAATTCCTCGCAATGATTGAACAAGAGGATTTGAAAGAGAAATTAAAATCATCAAGGTTCATATCAATATCAATTGATGAGGTAACAGTGGTTGACAACACACAATGGGTATGCATGCATGTATATACATTTTAGAATCATTCAAGGCAACATCACCTTTTATCTATACATAAAATGGTTAAAATTTTTAATGTAGAAAACCTTTGAAAATTGGTTATTTCTAATTTGATGGATATTAATGGGATGAGTTACCATGATATAGGTACTAAGTTGGTCTATGTTGGTGCAGATGGTGCATCAATAATCAGGGGAATAAAATAGGTTTGTGTGTTCACTTGCAAACATCAGTTGCCCCATATATGACTCAAATATATTGCATGGCACATTAAATGTATCTTTCTTAAAAAAATTGTAAACACGTTCAAAAGTGTATCAAAAGTCGATGATCTAATCCATGATTTGCATGCGTACACATCATGTAGTCCAAAAAGGTTTTTAGAGTTTCAAAAATTTACAATTGGAGTTACTAATGGAAAAAAAACTATTAAAAGATGTAGATACTAGATGGATTTCAATGTATGAACCTACACATAGAATATTTTAAGAATATCAATCCTTAGATGGTTTTATGTTTGAGTATAGGATGGAGATTGACAAGGATAGAGATTTATTAAACTACTTGATAGATTTTGAAACTTTTCCAACATTATGTGGTATTCTGCCCATGTTGAGGGAAATGCATTATTTGATGAAACATGCATAAGAGAGATCAATATATATATAGTGGACTTTATAAAGTTGAGGAAACATGTTTGTTTATTACTTGATATATTATACTACTTAAATGAAAGTTTTAAGGGACCAATATTTGAGAGTTGTGAAACTTTACAAAATATAAAGGATCCTTAAAACTATTTGAAAGTCAATATTCATGATCATCTTTGTATTTTTATTAATAGAAAGGAGATACCATTACACACTTTCCAAAGACTATAAAATTTAGTTGGATTAGAATTTGAAGTACATGTAACAAGGGTTCTATATGATATTGTCATATGTGATATGCGAATGAAATTGAGAGAGATTTCAAAAAGCTTGTCTACTAAAATTCAAGATCATTTTCAAAGAGATGAATTACTTGAAGCTATGGGCATGATGAATCCTACATTTTGGACCAGTGATGGTGAAGAAAAAATAAGTAAATTATTCATCAAATACATGGGTACTCTAATCCAACAATTCAACAAGTCTATGGAAATCAATGGAGAGGAAGTTAAGTGTATTTAGCAAAAAAACATTACTAAAAAACTAGTCAAAGCCTTTTGGATTTACAATGGTTGAACAATGTTAGTTGTTAACTAAACCAATAGAAACAAATTCTATTACTAGGGTATGGAAGAAACTATATCAGAGCAGTGTTGTACAAGAATAAATTAGTTAATATTTTCATTTATATAAATTGTGTCAAATAATGATTTTGGGGTTCATGGAAGATGAAAAGGTATTTAGTGCATTATCTTTTGTCAAATCAAGGCTTTAGAATCCATTGGATAAAAATATTGAGACATGTTTCAAGTTGTCTATTTGAGGTTATGAAGTGGATATGTTTCCATATGATAGAGAAATTTCAATTTGGAGCAGTCTAACTAAAAGAAGAGGTGTCACAACTACAACTACAAGTAAAAATGTAAATGCCAATGAGACATGTCATAAAAATGTTACCGATGAAGTATAGTTTACCAAAGGGTTATTTGATATACCTGATTGAAATATCTTTAGCATTATACAATAGTATTCTTTAACATGTTTTAATATTTCAAATTGTAAAAAAATAGTACATGTTCAGCATTTTATATTTTTCTAATTGTTTGACATTTTTTGAATAAATTATACATTGTTTATTCAAATAAAATTGTAAACAATAATTTAGTAGCTTTCATACTAAATTTATTGTAAATTAAAGTAGTAGACATTGCAATATATTATCACAAAAATATGAGCAATGAATTCATTATAAAACATAAGTTTCCAATAGTTACAAAACATGAGCATAATACAACTCAAGGATTTGAACTCCAACATCATTTTTCATTAAATAAAAGATAGTATGGAAATTATAAAACAAAGTTAAATTGATAGTATTCTCAATCAAATATATTATTTATTCAAATGAAATTATTAAAAATATTTTAGTAACTTTCATACAAAATTTACTATAAATTAAAGTAGTAAATAGTGCAACATATTATCACAAAAATATGAGTGATGAATCCATGTTTACAAAATATATTTTAATATTATAAAACATAAGTTTCCAATAGTTACAAAAGATGAGCCTAATACAACTTGAGGCTTTGAGCTCCAACATCACTTTTCATTAAATAAAAGATAGTATGTAAATTATTAAAAAAAAGTTAAAATGATAGTATTCTCAATCACTATGGATAATTTTGTACTTTGACTGCTTGTTCATTGGTCTTGGTAGTGGTTGTGGTCTCTGTGTGGATCGAGATCCTAGAATCTTGGAGATCTTTCATTGCAAAATGAATATCAACAAGATTACTTCATTCTTAGGCTACAACATCTTCCACTGAAAGTAATGATGGGTCCACTTCAACTTTATTTTTAAACAAAACATCAAGATCCAAGCCATTTTCTTAAATTATTTTCATCAATGTATTATTTTGCTTAATTAATAATATAATTTTTTCCTTAAAAGAAATTGTAGTAGAAATACCTTTGTGTGCTTTCTTTAGATTCAAGTCAAGGACAACAACATGGTTCTTAAGATTTATATATTTTGACTACAAATGATAAAACAATAATTAATTAGTTAAATATTTTAAAATAAATTTTAATTTTAAAAAACCATAACAGACTCACCTAAAATATTTCTTTTTCTGCATTCACAAGATCCACCAAGCTTTTGTTCTATGCCCATTTGTTATAGTATGCTTAGTCTTTTGAATTTAAGTTATCAAGACTTTTTAACATAATATCAAGAACATCATCATTAAAACTATTATTGACAGAAACTCTTCTTGAAATTGCTTGGTTGAATAAAATATGAATTTTTGCTAAATGATGCTCCATTGTTGTGTATAATTGATATCATTGACTATGGTTGTAGAAATGGGAATTTATTTCTTGAATTAATACTTTTGCCTAATGCTTCCATGTTTTTAATTCATCAAGGTTTGGAAGAATAAATTCAAGAACATAAGCTTTAGTATTTTCTACCAATAAATTATAAATGGGAAAAAAAGTATGTTAGTCATTAGTTTGAGGAATCTCATGCACATGACTGTCATCGATGTTGTTTGGTGGTGAATCAAGTAGAAAAGGTCACTATAAAGGCTTTATGGGCTGAGATCAATGTATGATATCATGAGGGTCAAAAGAATCCATAGACATGCCACTGTAAATGCCCAAATACTCATCATCTAGATCAATATTTTGAAGTAGTGAAGTTCTAATCACATTGGGAAGACCACAAACTAATTTTTTTTTAAACATGGAAATTAGAACCTAAATCATGGTGCCACTTTAAGCTGGGACAAAAATATATTTCCCAATACCAGTAGTTAAAGGGCCATGATGGGGTGGTGGTGGTGGTAGGAACTATTTTCTTGGATAAAAATGAGTTACAAATGGGAATTAAAATTAATTAAATGACCAATTAAAAAAATTATATATAATATTATCATTTAAGAAAAAATATATTTATTGTTTTCACCTTGATGATTTTATCATTGTTGTGACTATTAAAAGCAAATATAGTTTATAAAGGTATACTAGTAACATGAGTGAAGTGTTGTGCGGGTGTTAGAGGTGTAATCAAACTCTGAATTCCCTTTTTTCTTATCAATTACTACTCAAGCATCTATGGAATAAAATTTACATCACCTTCCATCTCTATTTCTATTGAGGCCTTAGGAGGTTGACATCCTTTGATTATAACATTTCTTCTATTAATCATTTCATACAAAAATTTTTGCAAGAAAAAGATGTTATATTTAAAATGAACTAGATCAATATTTATGTATTTATTTGAAATAGATAGATAGTTCAAAGAGTCAAACAAATAATGAAACTAACCTCCTATGTTTTTAGGGAGAGTGCATTGATAAAAAATTTCGGAATAAGGGCAGAAGGAATAAAAGATGCTTACAAATCTGAAATTGTTTCATAGTACAATGCAATCATATAATTAAAAGAATAAAATTGAGTATGTTCATTACACAAATCATAATTCAAATCATCTTTGATTCTAATATAAATAAAACTACACCAATTCAATGGTTGAGTACCTAGACTATGAAGAAAATAAACAAGAGTCTAGAATGGAAGATTAGATGGTCTACCTTGCAAAACAACTCTTACATGGAAAAATTCAATCATTCACAATAGAAAAGATTTTTTAACACATTCAATTTTTAGTCCACTTTTACTGTGGATTTAAATATTTATAAAAAAATTACTACTTTAGATTCTAGAGTAAAAGAAGTAAAACTATTAAAAAAATTAGTAATTATAAATTTAACAATACATACTATCCACCTACAGTGAGTAATGAGACTCTAAATACTTTTGGTCATCGTCACTAAGCAAGGCCTTTGTGATGACTAGGTCCCCATCATTAGAAGTTAGCTTTGTTACCCTTACAATATCCTATAGATGTATTCCAAATGAAATATTCTAGGAGTACAAGTTGATGTGAAATGTGGAGGAAGAAGAATCGAAGCCTTACAACAAAACATTTAAGAGAGGAATATATTTGTCATATGGTGGCATGTAGATAAAGCCATTTAAATTACAAGGTTTGACCCACTCGTTGTATGTGTCTAGTTGTTATATAAGCCTTTGAATGATAGTGCATGACAAATTCCAAAAAATGAGATTGGGGCTTCTGATCACCCCTGTGCCATCATCAGAAAAGGTTTGGGAAAAAGAAGCCATAGAATAAAAAAAGGTTTTGGAAGTCAGGACTTGAGGAAAAGAGGAAATTTTTTGAACTTGGTAGTAGAGGATAAAATGGCAAAATGTGAAAATTGAGTAGAATTTCTTATATTTATAGGTCTAGAGGTCAGATTGGGTAGACATCTATATATTATGGGTGTTCATCAGAGACACCAGTATCATAGCTATGAGGATCACAACATGTTCATGTAGATGATCAACACATATAAACATTCCATGAATTATTTGACACATGCAAACATCATACACATTTTATTTCCATATATTCATTCACTCATTATATAGGTGCTATTGTAAAACTCCTATCCAACCTTGTTAGGTATACACCTAGACTTATACAAATGTCTAATTAAAAGGACATGAATCCAAACCATCCCACAAAGGCATCCATCTAGATGAAATAGACATTAAACCAAACCCAAAAAGGTTCCTACCTAATTCCAATAAATTTTCATCTAATTTATGTAGGTGTTCATCTGATTCACATAGACATATGCTTGGGCAAAATAGTTTCCCACCCAATTCACACAAATGTTCACCTAGGCATAAATAGGCATCTACACAATTCAAACAAATGTTTTCTCAACTAGGGATGATGTGCACCTTCCCAAATTAGTCATGTGTGTGGACTATATAGGCATGCATTTAATAGAACATAGGCTTTCATCTAATTATACAAGGCCTTTTCCTAAGTTTGACCAAATAATCATCCAATCTAAAAAGGTGTTCATCCAGCTTGCATAGGCATGCATCTGGTTAAAATAGGTGTACATCTAATATACATAAGCATTAATCTATCCCTACATAGGTGTGTACCTCATTTATAGATGCTTTTACCTATCCTGCATAACTGCTCACTTGTAATTATGTTGGTGTGCATCTATTTCTTGGAATTCATCAATGATTGTAGGCTTTATGTGATTCTCCATTAGGCATCATGTGATTCACCTTTATAATGATTTTTCTTCCAACTTGATTCACCACCATTATGAATCATATTCACCTCATACTTCCATGGATTTTCCTATAGGGCCCACTAAAATGAACCTTGGAGCAAAGTGAAAGTCCCTCTCTATTGAGAAAGACAATATAGAAATTTCCTAAGAAGTTTAAAGTATTAATTCTCAACTTTAGTTGATACATATTTTGGTATTCCTAAGGAATATACTCTTCTTTAGCTGATGAAATATAATGGTGAGTATATGGTAAAGTCAAGTTTATTGGTTAACTTGGATTAAGAGGAGGATTGGAATTACTAGAAAAACCTTTGGATTTAGCACCTCACCCCTTAGGTCAACATTTTTTTATCCACAAATTAGGATAAAATCCTTACTATCAGTAACATATCCAAATTTGGAATGACTATACCCAATAGGTATGTCCTTTATAAATCTACACTAGAATTTTTGACCCATCTTTTCCTTGATTTCCCCTTTGGGTCTTCAGTCTAGAATATCCTCCCTCAACTCTTAAACATATATTAGGTCAAGCCTAACTCTATTATTGATCTCAAAATCTAGTGGAAACCCCCTATAAGCTCCCCTCCGTAGTATTCCTTTGGTTCCTTGCCCTCCCCAACTTCTTCTATAAAATCTAGTCAATTAGGAATGCTTGTATCATTGATCATAAAAGTTGAAAACATTTAAGCTCCTTTCATAGGTTATAAGATACTATTAATAATAATTAGCATGTGTTGATACCTAATAATAATCTAGGAACTTTTAAGGTTGAATAAACTATCCTCAATAGTGAGAACCTCATACACCTCCCCTAGGGCTAACGCGGCTAGAAACTTTATGAAATGGGAATGGCCCCCATGATGGATGAATCTAAACTTTAATGATGTATCCAAGGGTAATATACATAAAGTATTTGGAATTTGTGTCATCAAGGATGAGTTAGGGGTTGCTATTATATCTTATGTATGTTTGATGGGGGTTCAAACTAACCACATGGTTGAGGGTAAAGCTATCTTATGGGGCATCCAATTGGAAATCAATCTCAACATCACCAAATAGGTAATCAAAGGATATTTTATTTACATAATCAACACACTTTAAATTAATATGAATCCTTCCCACTCTATTAATCAAATAATTTCAAATTCTATCAGTCTTCTTCAATTAACTAATGAGTGTTTGACCACACATATTTATCAAGAGGGTAACATAGTTATCGATGCTCTTATAAACATTAAAGTATTTATCCTAGATTTATCTAAGTGGATTTTACCTTGAAATATACCCCCAATATATCTCCCCTTATTCTCTCATGATTTTTAAATTTAAGCCTTTTAATCAAGTATTGAAGACACACATGCGATAGGTGATCATGCCTAACTGAATCTTGGGTCACACTATGTTCCATGATTATAACACTAAATTTAAATTCAAGGATGAATTATGTCATTCCAATAATATTATTAGTAATTTTAGTTGGACAAAAGAAAATAATAGAAGCCTGAACCACTATTCAACACTATAATTTTCATCACTCAAGCTAAAATAAGAAAACATTCATGGGGGGATAGGGATCAATATGGACCCATCTATTGTGAAGAAGTCAAGATGAACCATAAAGTTTGGAGGAATTTGAAAAAGGGAAGACTTAATAAATTTAGGATTTGAATCAAAGGTCATGATGAGTTATTAGCCATGGATTTCATTATGGGTTAGAAATAATGACAAGTTACCTTTAGAGTCATTTAGGTTAAAGTCACCAAAGAATTGGTCAAGGATGTTACTTGAATGTCCTATGAAGGGACAAATTCATTTAAGGACAAAAGGTGTAAGCAAGAGCTTATGTAATCATTTTTTAGATGGATTTGTTTTTCAAATTGATAAAAAGGGCTTCCCCAAGGTTGACCTTCCAAGGAGATGGATTGATATATTCCTTTAGGTAATGCATTATCTTAGCCTAGAAAAAAGAATTTACACATATATTCTCACATCATTTGTTTTTGTTAAATAATTTCAAATGTCATCATATAAGCCTCTTGTACTATCTTATTATGTCACTAGAATCCTATATTTTATCCTACAATGATAATACCTATTCTAATGTAATCCACAAAGGGTTTATTTTTTGCTAACCAAGAAAGGAAACATGTGATAAACATTGAGATAAATCTTGGGGATAATAACAAGGAGAAGAGCTCTGAGGAGGACCCCAAAAATTCAATCAAAGATGGGAAATATGAATCTTATCCTTCCCCCCACCTAGTTCCTTGCCCACAAATGGTCAGGAAGATAGAAAAAAGTAAGTCTCAAAACTCTCCTACCTAGGAGAAGAGTATGGGAAAGAATGTAAGTAAAATCCTAGAGGGAAAGAATGTAAGTAAAAGCCTAGACTTCTCTCAGGGTATTAAAAACCCCAATTTTGAAATATATGAAATGAAAGTAGTAGAATTTTGGAATAGGGATGAATCTAGTGAAATGGCACACTTCCTAGATAGGTTTAGGTATAAAATGGTAGACTTTCATCAAAATTTGTATAAAATGGGAAGACAATTGATCCAACTAATGCAGTAATGGAATAACCTAAATCAGGAAGCAGACATAATGAGTGAGGTTCTGGGTAACCTAAAGATGGTAGAAGGTAATATATTGAGGCTAGAACAAACCCATAACAAGAAAGGAAAGGACATCCTCACTATCAACCTAGGAATTTCTAATGCTAAGATAGAAAAATTAAAATTTAATAAGGAAAAGGGTAAATGGAGCATAAGAGAAATATTTTAGAAGACCACGACACTCAAACTATAAGCATGTACATTAGCACTAAGAAGGTAGTTGAAGGAAAAAAGAAAGAGGATCCCTTCAAATAAATCTAGTAGGTGTTTTTGTTTTTAGTCTTGTTTTTTCTTGGGTCTTAATTTTTCTAAAGTTTAGCATCTGATAGGCCAGTTTGGCCTAATTTTGTTTTGTCTCTTTTTACTAGTTTTCTTTGATGTTGAACTATGGTTTTGGGTCATTTTAAAACCTAAATTTTACCAATAAAATAAAAAAATAACACAAATATTAGGATAAATTAGGTAAGAAACATATTATATGGTATTTTTAGGCAAGAATGATGTTCAAAGCTTGGGTTCCCCAAATGTTTAACCCTAAAATTTAGATATGGGTATTTAGGGTTTAAGGGGGAAGAAATAGCCTAGGGCACAAACATGGTAGACTATCTCTAAATAAGGCCAATTATTTTTGAAACTTAGATACAACATATAATTAATTTATTATTTTGATATGCTAAAGATAAAAAGTATATTATAATGATAATTAAAATAATATACTTAGTTGGTTCTAATGCTAATACAAAATTAGATCTAGAAAAGGCATAAAGTAGGTTGTTATGGATTTTAAAATAATTGTCTCATTCTATAAATTTTACCTCTTTAGCTAAAAACACTTGCATGAACATGGGATTGTTACATAAATGATATTGTCTAACTTGGACATAGGTGTATAGTACATAATCTTGAATAAACTAGATGTGACCACTTAGATGATTTTGGGTTCTATGTTACTTTCATTCTAGTGTAATCAGATCTAGGTCATGGACTATCACTCCTTGTCAAATATTAAAACCTTAGTACTTTATCTTCATAGTGGCTATGGGAAAAATGGGTTAGTGGGCACATGGTGTTGAACTACCCCAAAGGCCACTCTATTAATGAACATTGCCTACATATCCAATACTATGAAGAGGGACTCAAACTTATGTAGTTATCCCTTAGGTTTTTTCTTATGGTCAAATCATGCAATGTGTGATAAGTAATACACTAGAGACTTAGCTTGTAACTTGTAAAATATAGGTCTTGGGCTACTCCTCTATTACTTTAGTTATGTAGAAGTTTTGTCCATATGATTGATATGGAAACATAATAAAATTTGGAATATTTACTAACTTGAGTTATTGATTGAGTGATTTTTGGTCTTTTCTAGGTATGTGCTTAGTTTTTATAGGTGAGGAATAAATGAGGGAGAATATTATATTTATACCAATCCCTTTGGAGAATATCTCCCATTAAATAACTTAGTCTAAACTTTAGGATACATTTAGTTTCAAAATTATATGTCTTTAGGGAACTATAAACTTGTGTTAGGATATGACACTTACATCAATGTATGGGTTTAAATGGGACACAAGTTTCTAGATTGTTAGAAAATAGGTGTAGGTCCAGAACTTGAAGAGATGGAAAATAAGTAGGTTTAAAGCATTCTAACCAAGATAGAAGGCCTGGTGATGAAAATTACATTGTTTAGACTAATATATAATTAATATGGCATAAAAATATAGTGTATGTGAGCCTTTTGGTGGTGAGAAAGGTTTAGAAGCTGAAGCTACATCCTTGATATGTGTTTTCCAAATATACAAGACTAAGGTGTTATAAAATTCATAAATAATGTCTATGATATAAAACTCTAGTGAGAAATATATAAAATTTTGATTTCTATAGAGGGTAAGGTAAAGTCAAAAATAAGGTTTGAAATGCTAAAAAAAAATGAAATATATAGATAAGGAATGAAATCCTAAGGATAACCTAGGTTTGGAAATGTGAAATTAATATACATGTTCACCAATATGTTTACCCTATTTTTTAATTTAGTGTTAACCATAATAGGATAAAATTTTAGTATTAATTTAGATTATAATATATAGAAATCAAGAATAAATATGAATATAATTGATTTAGATAGATTTGTGATTTAACCTTTTAGGGTTTTACAAATGTAAATCCTAAGTTAGATTAAAGGGCTAAGTTGTCTAAATCAGTGAAATACTATGCATAAAATAACCATTGATTTGTTATAGATTTTAACTTGGTTTGACTTTATAAATATAGTAAGTAATATATGAAACAAGGACTTATCTATAAAGTGACTATTATGGAAGATCTAGGTTCTGAAAACTAGATTGTAGACATGTCTGAGTAGCATCAACAGGGTCCCTAGGTCAGATTCTTCACTAGAAAATAACACCCACCTAGATAGTAGTACCATGCTGCTCTAGTGTCCTTTAAATGGTGCTAGTGTCCTATATTTAGGATATTTCCTATTTTTTTGGAGTACCTACACTTGTGTTTTTGGGTTTTGTTCTTGCATAGATAAAATCTAGAACTCTGTATTATGCTTTGAATATCTAATTTAGTGTGTAAACTATATCCTTCTTGAAAGTATGGTGTGATTTAAAAATGTGTGTTCATTAGTATGATAGGCTAGACATTCTCAACACCCCACTATGAAGAGAGTTGCCTACATACCAATACTCTGAGGAGGGACCAATCTGATGTATTTCTCCCACCTAGTGCTTGATACAACTGCAAGTGAATGCTATAATGATAGTGGTCTTGAATGCCTTGAGTGTGCTTGATATTGAAAATATTTTAAATATAGTATTATGGTAGTTGTAGATGGTAGTATGAAAAATTAGGTCAAAATACAGATCAATTATCTTGATTTTGCATAGCTTGTTTCTTATTTGAATAGGCTTTTTGCATATATTTTCCATCTAGTGGACATAGGTATAATAGTATTATATTTATAGTTTTTTGTAGCTTGGGTAGATAATAAAATTTACTTAGGTAGACCTCACAAGGATCACACATTTGAAAATACATCCATTCAAGAGAGATAGGGTAAGGGACACTATCACCATGTGGATCTAGTGTCCTTAATTTGGCACTAGTGTCTAGCTAGTATATTATTAGGCATAATAGGTTAGGATGTAGGAATGTTTTTTGATTGTGTTTGATCTAACAAAAGGTGTTTTTGGTCTACACAATGGCTAGACAGGTGTGATAAAGGATATAAGATAGGCTTAGGGCTAATATAGGAATAAGTTATCTTAAGCAACACTCTTAGCATCTAAATACCACTTTTAGTTGATTATATTCCCCAACCCCTTTATGTAAGAAATGTAGAAAAGTGAAATGAGTAGTATAAAGGAAAAAACATACATGGACTTACCTAGAAAGTGAAGCTTGTGTAGCTGATTTTGAGTATGTGAATCTAGGTTTGCATATGTGAAATATGATCCAAAGTAATGACATGTAATAAAATATGATAAAATTAGTCCTTACTTAAGAGATTATCAAAATAAAAAGACTATGTTGAATAAATTAAGTATAGTTGAGTAAAGAGGAAAGGAATGAATACACCTCATTAGGTACGTGAACCAATGTGTGAACCTAGTGACAATTTTTGTGTGTGTATACATAGTGATCAAATCATTGAATATCTTGGAATGATTTAATGGCTTTCTCAATCAACATATGTGGGTGGCTCAATAACTCAATCCAATTCTGAATCCATCATTGAATACCCTTTCTTGGTGGATCATGATCTATGAATAGCTTGGATAAGATGGTAAGTGTGTCTAACCCTCTCATGTGGGTGGATCAAGAAATCAAGTAGGCTATGAATCCATCATTTACCACTCATGTGAAGTATATGCATTTTAAACTAAACTACACAAAGTTCTAAAATTATCTAACTATGTATGTCTAATTATGTATGTCATCTCTGCATCCATTTGGGCACATTAGGTGGCTTTAAGCCACTTGGGAATGCCAACCACTATATATGGAGTAAGGAATGAAAATAGTGACAACTTAGAATATGATAGTAAGTGTATACATTATAGATAATGACATGGATTTTGTCATTCCATATGATGAACTTGTGTGTAATTGAGCATATAGAAACTATGTGTCACACACATGGCCCCATTCTGATATCTGAGTATATTGATTTTAGATTGAGTGTGTAATAGTTATATCTATGTATCTAAATTTAATGTGGGAGTGATTATGCCACACATGATTCCCCCAATATAAGTAACTAGTATGAAAATAAAGTAAAATAAGTATATTTGAGCAAAATATGAACATAACTATCAAACCTATGACTTTACCTATGTAAATATATATTGTAATTGGTGTAATATTTTGGCAAATCTAGACTACCCTAAAGCTTGGCTACTAGACAATAAAACCATGTAGTGTATAGTATCACCCTATAGCACTAGTGTCCTAATCTAGGCATTGATGTCTATCTGGTCTAAAATCTAGGTGATCTAAACTACTTTTTGAGTCCTTAATTTTTCATGTGTCTGACCTATGTCTAATTTATAAAACTGAGATTGTGTGCTGAAAATAATATGTAAATAGTAATGTAGGAGCCTAACCTCTATGACAAATTCCTATGAATTCCCCCTCTTTTGAGGGTAGTTATGGAACCTATGTAAGAACTATCCTCAAAATAATATAGCTATGTAAAATGTGTTAGTTAGAGCATATATGATAATTGTGAGACATTCTAATACAATGTGCAAACATAAAATCAAAATGTAAAAGAATCTTAACATAAGTATATAATGTAAGATGTATGTTTTAATATAGTATTGCATAAGGGTGTCATGATATATGTAATCAATGTGTATAATAACAAATTTGAGTAGCTACCTAGGGGGATGGGACATGATGTCCACTATGACATCCAAGTAGGAAGGGTAGATGCCCAAGGTCACTCATGGCATTGAAAACTAGTGTGTGTAACAATCAAATACAAGTGTGATGGTGAAGACATATATAATGAACCATACATAAAAAACACATGAGGCATGCAAAATTAGGCAAAAGGAGCACAATATAAGAGACATGGGCACATTTCACTAAATCCAAGAAAGAATTCATATATGGACATATTCAAATGTCCACATATGCAAGCAACAAATAAGGACATGTTCAAATGTATTTATATATAATCAATATAGCACACACAAAGGACATGGGAAAATGTCCAAGGCATACAAACATATAATTGGCATAGATCCAAAGGTTAATGACATTAAATTCCCTCAAAATGGAAGAATAATAGGAAAACATCAAATATAAACTAGGAAAGCCAAAAATGAAAGTAGGTATAATTGTGTGGTACAAATCTATGTAAATGTTAAGATGTACATATGTTGAGTCTAAATTAGTGATAGTTAGCAAAAAATATGATCATGAGTATCAATGATCCATATCAAGATATGTCAATGCATAAAATTGAATGTATATAATGTGAGGATAGAACCTGGTAATAAAAATTATGTATGAGATGCCCTTGAGTGGGTATATGTAGAAAAGGAATAAACATAGATCGATGTATATGCCCTCAGTGGGTAGATGATATCAAGTCTAGATTAGTGTAGTGGGCTAGATTCCTATATGTAATCTAAAAGAACTCAACAAGAATAAGTGAATCATCTATTTTTGATAAAATCATTATACTAAGATCTCTATCATATGTAGTGTCTAGAAAGTAGTAGAAATGTAAACATAACAATGCATATAATATATATATTTTATATTTTATGAATAATATTTGAATGTTTTTTTATTTTTTTATGTTATATTATTTTTATTTATAGTATTTGATCAAGTGCCCACTTAATGGGTCTATAGGCCAAATTGATAGTTGTTATGTCACAAGGTGATTAGGGATGAATCTATGAGAGGTTATTATTATGTACGAGCTACTATCCCAAATAGTGATGCCTCAACATGATTTTGAGATTTGATGAATGATTCATAGATGAAATAAGTATGTTTAATGATTCTTAGGCTTAAATTTCAATAGTTGGTAGGAATTAATTTGAAGTTTGGTCAGAGGCTAGTTGTGGCCAAAATTGAATGTCTATAGTTTTCCCCTATTTGGGAAGGCATTTAAAGCTATAGACATAATAACATCTTCTAAAAGAATGAAAATGTGTCAAATGCCTAATGTTTTAATGATAATGAATGAGCTCTAGATGCCCCATCTAGGGAGCAATCAATAAATAAGGTTGGTGATTGGTCCCTCGATAGAAGGAAAATGATGGGACCAAAAAGTTAGAGTGGGTGGAAAAGATTGATTTGACCACATGTAGTTATAATCAATGAAACAATGAGTTACCCCAATTAGGTAGATAAATAAGATGATTTTCCCAAATTTAGTTATAATCATCAACATATTTAAGTAAAAAGATAATGATTTTCCCATAGGTGGTTATAATCATTAGCCAAAGGATAAGGTTAACAAGAGAATTATTTTATAAAAGGTAGTTATAATCATTAAAAAGAAAACAATGATTTTCCCATAGGTATTTATAATAATTGGTAGGATGAAAACATGCCCCAGTTGGGTGGATAGATATAATTGTTTATCCAAAGATATTTATAAGCATTATCACAATGAAAACATGCCCTAGTTGGGAAAAATAATGATAGTGATTTGACCAAAGGTGGTTATAATCCCTATCATTTGAATAGATCAAAACATAATTATTTAAAAATAGGCATTTATAAGCATTGGATTTGTAGGTGGGATGATACACAATTATTTTCCCAAAGATGGTTAGAATCATTGGTATAATGATGGGAGTAATATGTCAAATTAGATAATGGAGCTTACGAACTAAATCTATACTCATGGAGTAAGAGTAAGCTAGTACAAAGGAGAAAGATGAATTTAGGCTACCTGTTAGTATGGAGATGCACGTACTAACTAGTAAGGAGTAAAATTATTTCATGATTGAATTACGTTGTATGTGGGAAATGATTGTGATATAGTGGGTTTTTTTTTTTTAGGTGCAAAGGAGAAGTATTGTGTTTTTATTACTTGTAATATTTATAGATTTGATGTTTGTTATAACATGTGATAGTGTGCATCATGATATAAAACACCATGATAACTTAGCCAAAATATGCATAATGACTAACATGTGATCTAATAAATAATCAATAAAAATACATCAATGATAAAAACCATGAGGATAATGTAGACATGTGAATCTAAATGGACTTAAGTATAATTCACAAGGAATTACCCAATGAATGAAAATTTAATAAGTTAAGGCATAATAACGAAAGAAAATATATAGGTAAAAAAAAATAAACAGGAAGAAAAAACACCAAGAGATGAAAATGAAAGATATAATTAAAAAAAAAATAACTAGAACAAAATGAATTAAACACAAACAATGGATAATCACAATGGTAGTGCAAACAACACAATGTAAATAAGAAGATAGACACTGCCCCTAGGCTATATGAGATAATGACACAAATAAAATGGGGGAGTAGAATAAAAATAAGGGTTAGCTTAGCTAACTCTAGATGCACTAGGAAAGTGGACATTACCTACATAGTTGCATGGATGCAAAGTTCAAAATAAACTTCAGGTTAAATATAGTTTTCTAGGGAGATGGGATAGAAGAAGATGAAAATCAAGAAAATGTGATTGTGTTATAGAGGAAATATGGGAATTGTCTCACAAAATGGACAACATGTGGGATGTTAGGCTAGTAAGGAGGGGGAAACTAAATGATAAGTGGTTTCTTATGAAATAGCTAGGGATCATAAAATACTTAAGGCAAAGAAGTGGTTGATGTTAAGGATTTTTTATAGAGATTTTAATTGTTTTTGGAAATTTTCAAATATCTCAACTCAATCAAGGATTTTGAGATAATAAATGTTCCAACTCATAAAACGGAGAGAGCATTCAAACTTAAAATACTCCTAAAATGGTGAGAGCATAGTAAAGGGTGACTGAGCTAACCTCAATGTGAAGTTAGCTCTGGCTACATAGTCCTAAGATGGAACCTCAAGTCACTGTAGTTCCACCTTATAATAGATAAATTTGACAGGTTACACTATTTTTGTATTTTTTGGATATAAGATATATACAATAAATATGAAAATAAACTATGTACAAAGAGTAAGAGAGAAGGAAAGTATGTACAAGAGGGTAGGAACCATACTAACTGATGAGTCTCATGAGAGACTCACTATCACTATGACTTATTCAAAAAATAAGAATAATAATCTCTTGTGTAGTTTGAATGCTATGCTATATTTGAATGTTGTTTTAGTAGGAATATGAGTATTATTCATCATCAAAATCATAATAACCTAGAATAGCAGATTGAATTGCCTCATACTATGGAGTTAACCTTTCTAAATTGTGTTTTGGAATATTTATTATGATTTTTCCCTTTAAAACTATGCTTATTATAGACATATGGTGTTGTGGAGGTTATTTTTTTAGAGAACCTATTTTGAGAATGCTTATTTGTGTAGGATGTCTTTGACTTTTCAATTAAGATCTTGCTCTTTATATAACATTTATTGTGTATCTAGATGTTTTACCTTGATAAAATGTATCTATGAATAATGCACCTTGGGATGTCTAATAAATCCCAAGCCCTATTTACCAATATTATCAACTACTAGAATAGAAGTGATGTCTTAGGCTTGTTTTCCCAAACCTTGATCATGATAATCCAAGTATTGTAGATACTTTTAACCAAACCCATACTCCTTTAAAAGTTGAGCCTTATTTTGGAGATGTATCTTTGCATATTTTAATTACTCAACTTGTCTTTATTTTATAATTTCTTGTTATGATTGTGTTTTTGGAACATTTTATTTTTCTGAGTTATGCTCTGGTAACCATTTTTGTACTATTTCTAAATTTTCCCTTTTTGACTTTGTATATGTGCCATTGTATGTTGTTTGGATGTTGTGTCATTGTGTGAGTCATTATATATATATATATATATATATATATATATATATATATATATATATATAGTATTTATTATATTATCCTTTTCAATGCTAAACATGAATTAGTACAGTGTTGATGCATTTTATGATATGCAAAAAAATATCTATATCTCTTCATTAGGTGAAGAGGAGGGAGGTTAATCAACTTATCTTTAATCATTTTGATTATTACCTCACTTAAAATCTTATTTGACCTTTGAATTATTTTTGAATAACTAGTTATAGATGTACTTTATTATGATTTCATGTTTTGATATGTAACATTATTTTCCAAAAATTGACTAGGTGAAGATGTATATACATGATTTACACTAGTGTGCCCTAGAGGCCTTTGTGTTGTAAATTGATTTTCCATGTTGTAATATTTTCATTTAATAGTTGATTCTAATTTTATAAACCTATATCTTTCTCATACTAATAATTTAACCACATAAAGTCTTAGAAGTATAAACCTTACCTTATTTTTATTAAACATGTAGGCACACACCCTCTAGGGAAGAGGTGTGAATAGTCTTAACATGGGTAATAGTGACATTGGTATAGGTTACTTCATCTTGTGGAGGAATGGTAGCATGGACCTGGTTAGATGTAAAGTATCTATCACCCTCAAGGAGATTAGGAGGAGAAGGAGATCCTTTCCTATGCATAAGATATGACATTAAAACGTGTAACATAGTTGTTATCTTATGTGTTAAATCCTCTATGTGTTATGGGTGTGCTTGTTAATGGAATTTCACATAGGAGAAAGATAACATGCTATGAAATATGATATATATATTGTAATTGATATAAATTATAATATATACATGTGTTTATGTCTTTTCTGAGTTCATTTTGAATTAAAGGGGACTAACATTCAAATGAAATTATTAAAATTTGAAACATAAAGTGATTAATTTATTATACCATTATGATCATGATTATATGAAATACAAATTAGAAGATACATGGATCTAAAATCTAAGTTATGAAAATGTAAACCCTAGTGTTATCTAGGGTTAGGGTTTTGTTGAATTAGGGTTAATTTTTTTAAAAATTAAATTATATTTAAATAAATGAAAACATAATGTGAGATTAAATTAATGAGCTAGATTGTGTCAAAAATTATAAAAATAGAAGTTTCAAACCCTAATTTAGTACACAAAAATTTGAAAAATGCAAAATATGGTTTTAGGAAATATTCAAAGTAAGTTAGGTTCAACAAATGATTTAACCTTTTATAGTTTTAAAAATATAAATCTTATGTTATATTAAAGGGCTAAATTGTCTAAATTAGTGAAATAATATGCATAAAATAATGACTAAGTTGCTACAAATTTTGGCTTGATTTGAATTTCTAAAAATAGAAATTAATATGTACAAATAGAGACTTATCTAGGAAGTGACTATCACATAAGATCTGGGTTCTAAAATCTAGGTTATAGATAGATCTAGGTATCATCAATAGTGTCCTTAGGTTATATTATTCTCTAGATAGTAACACTCCACCTAGACACTAGTGTCATGTTACTCTAATGTCTTGAAAATTGCATTAGTGTCCTCTTTATAGGGCTATTCCTATTTTATAGGAGCACCTACACCTATGTTTTTGGGTTTTGATCCTTTGTGCATGAAATTTGGAACTCTTTATTATGCCTAAAATATCTAATTTAATGTGTAAACCCTAACCCTCCTTACACGTATGACATGTTTGGAAAATGTGTGTTCATTAGTAGGATAGGCTAGACATCCTCAACACCCTACTATTAAGAGAGTTTCCAATATACCAATACTCTAAGGAGAGATAAATTATAATGTATTTCTCCCACCTAGTGCTTGTTGTTAGTGCAAGTGCATGCTAGAATGATAGTGGTATTGAATGCCTTTAGTGATCTTGAGATTGAAAATATTTGAAATCTGGGCTTAGGGAAACTATAGATGGTAGTATATATAATTAGGTAATAATATGAATCAATTACCTTGATTTTTCTCAACTTAATTCTTATTTGAATAGTATTTTTATATCTATTTCCATCTAATGCATAGAGGTATAATAGTCTTATATTTATAGTGATCCGTAGCTTGTGTGGATAATAAAAAATACTTAGGCTGACCTTAGTAGGGGTATACATTTGAAAATATATCCATTAAAGAGATTTAGGGAAAGTTACACTATCTCTAAGTTGGGGACACTAGCACCATGTGGCTATAGTGTCCTTAATGTGCAACTAGTGTTCAGTTGGTAAATTATTGGGCATAATATGTTAGGATTTAGGAATGTTGTTCTAGGATTATGTTTTGACTAATATAAGGTGTATATGGTATTAAAAATGGTTGTAAAGGTGTGATAAAGGCTCTAATATAGGCCTATGGCTAAGCTATGAATAAGATATCTAAAGAAAAACTCTTAGCATCTAAATACCACTTTTAAGTGATTATAATTTGATAATGTGGTTATTATTTATAAAAAATTATTAAGGAGATTAAGATATAAATATTTATTATCTAACTACTTTACTAACTTAGTTTTGAGAATGGAAATATATTTGGAGAAGCTTGTGATTCATCCAAATTGAAAAGTGTCTTTATGTGTATAAATTCAATATCATTAGGATTATGAAGGAATGTTGATGCTACCATGGGTTGGCATTATTATCCTAGGTATATTTGTCTCTTTATGAACCATAATTTAGTGTGTTTATCTAATAAGTCTTTTTTTAACCTTCAAATCCATGTGAAATTCGAAAATTAAATTTATTTCCCCTTGAAACCCTAGGTTGAATTGTGAGGGATAAAAATTTGTAAAAGTGAGGAATCATAATTGGCTTGAGCTAACCCCAATCACACCTATTGATGATAATGCACTACCTACATACCCAATACTATGAAGAGGGAAGTCAAACCACATATATTTCTTCCCCTTAATGTGAGTTTGTAATTGTGTTCTTTTGATATATGAATGAACCTATAAATCTTGATTTGATCTTCATAATGTTTGAAATTAAAATAGCTTGGTGAGTTTGAAACTTGGATGCTAATTACTATTAGTGATTGATTTAAAACTTGGTAAGAATAAGATATATTTTCTTAGTGTGAAATACCATACTTGAGAGGTACTTTAGAATGTTATATTTTTAATAATATTGACATAGATTTTTATTTATATACACTCAATAGGAAAATTTACCTTGCCATCAAGATGATATGTGAATGGGGTGGCCTATGAGAAGAGTTTAATTTTTAAAAATAATTGTTTTTAAATTAAGGGTGGTAATATCATCCTCAATATAGTAATGTTGATGTTAGTATTTAAGCCTAACAATGTTATGTGGGAGATAGAAATTCTAATGTGATATTATGTGAGTATTTGGGTCTAATATTTCAATGATTTATCATAGTTTATAATGTGTCTATAGGTGATTGACAATAATTTATAATTGATAGGGATCATAAATAACATGTATGTGTACATAAATTATGAAATAACTATTTTGATATTCACAAATCATGTAGGAAATTGTAATTCAAGATCAAAGTTTACAAGTGTCAAATACAAGATTTTTTTCTAAAGATAGAAATAATGTATCTTGGAAAAGCTGATCACCCCAAGGTGATCGAATTTTAAATTATATTATGTTTACAAAGCTTAGAATTATAATGAGGTATAATTTCATATTAATTTTCAATCAAGGACATATCTCATGGTGAAAGGAATGGAGGTAGACATTCCAATATTTAATGAGGTAGTCTAGTGGTGTTTCAAATGATTTCAATCTCATTGGATTCATCACCATTAGAATCAATGAGATTGAATTGCATATTGGGTTGTAAATTTATGAACTATTATTAATGTATGTAATAATCAAAATTCAATATTAATAATTAAGGGCTACTAATTTAAAATCCCATGAGTTGGGGTAAACTTCATTCTTGTAGTGATTTCCATCATGTTTGAAATTTATGCATTGGATACCTAAATAAGTGATAGACTTCATGAAGTGAGTCTAAATATGACCTAAAATGAGATTATAATAAGGTGGAATATATAATACCATAAGCTTTATTCATGTATTTTTGGGTCCAATAGTAAAAAGGATCCAAATTCAATCAAGAGGCTTTTGGTTATTCTTCATAAATATAGAACATGTAGGTCTATATTATTTGATGTCATCTTTGGAAAATCCTAGCTGTTGGATCAAGAAAAGGTAGGTAACATCAACTCTTGAACCTTCATCCAACAATTATTTCCTTATTTAAACATCATTGGTTATTATTCTAATAAAGGGATGTGGGTCATCAGCCCAAAAAAGGTATTCATCATTGATAATTTCATCCTCAGGAAATTATGAGGAGTTTATTAGAAAGGGGATGATGAGAGACAATTTCAATGGTATGCATTTCCATAAGTATGTGGCCTTAAAAAGCTTTATAAAATGGTTTAAGTTTTATAGATGGGGATTATTATATGTCTTATAATTATTACATGAGAAATTTCTAATGATATGTCAAGGTTCTCATGAATAACATTAAAATAATATTTCAAGGTATGGATTTAAGATCATATAAGAAGTTACATTGGGATTATTTTTGGTATGAACCATAATGATAATTATCAAGGTTTGGAAGATTTAATTTAAAATATATTATAGTATAGGTATTTTTAGTATTTGGTTGAGACTCTAATGGTGGAGTAGATTCATCACTAGGTGTAAAATAAGGGGAAGAAGTAGTAGTGTCTTAAAAAAACATTTTATCAGAAGAAGGATTTTTAGGTCTAGTAATGAGATATTTGTGAGTGGGATTATGATAATAGTTAACATTAAATACATGTACATATTAATAATAAATATAGTAATAATAATAGTTAGAATCAATAGCACATTAATTTTTTAGATTGTTGTGTATTGGGATTAGACATTTGAGGTGGTTTTTAAGATTTTTGATTTTACTATTGAGGTTTAGATTGATTATATTGATGAGATTGATTGAATTTACTTTAAAAGTATTTTTAATATTAATTCTAACATTATTTGGAGATAGATTTGATATTTAAGTTCTACATTAGTATAATATCAAAGGCAAGTTTCCTATTTCTATGACATGTCTCATGAGAATGACCAATGTTATCATGGAAGTGACAATTTTTTTTAGTATTATTACATATTGGTGGTGAATAAGTATGGATAAAATGTCTAGACTATGAGAATAAATTAATAAATTCTTGAAGATTCAAGGGATGGTGGGTATGGTTTTGATTGGAGGCTCATTTATATTTTTAGGTTTATTTTTAGAAGTGTTATCACTCATTACATTAGTTGAGATTTGAAAATATTCCTCCTTGTCAATTTGTATGGTTAAACTTATCTCATAAGGAAACATATTTTTTTCCCCTTGATTGAAGGATTCTTCTAAAGTCTTATGGGAGAAGATTCTAAATTTTTATTTAATATTAGCCTTAAAAACATTAAATAATATTTTTATAAGATTTTCATCATTCATGTCATTATTTAATTTCAGAACACAAATTACCATTTATTAATGTAAAAATGGTAAAATTCCTTAGGTAATTTATTAAAAATAATAAAGTTGATAATGTTATTATTTTATAGTTATTTCTATTGGAATTCCTTAACTAGAGCATTGAAAAAGTCTTTTAGTTGTGTAATAAAATTAACTAGAATTTTATTATACCATTCTAATGCATCTCCATTTAAGGTTTTGACTAGAATTTTGGTAGTAACATATTTTTTAATTTGAATCCATTCCTTATATAGATTAAAAGGATTTAATATGTAAGGTAGGTTCAATGGTCCAATCATATGTGGTGGCTAGATAAACATTTATAATATGCTTAACCATAATGAGGGGAGATAGAGGTTTGTTTTTAATGTGTTGAAGCATCTTATTTTAAATTGGATGTTTGAGGATAATAATAAAATTAACATCTATTAAAAAAGGAGGAATTTAATTTTGACTTATTTTATTTAAAACAACATGACGAGCTTGATTTGCGATTTGAAATTTTTGGTTTTTCATTTGGATTATTTTGTTACTATTAGAATCTTATATAAGGACCATTTGTTTGAAAACTTGCATAAGGAGTAGGGATCTATAGATAGGATTATTTTGAGTACAATTGGTAGGATTATTGAGAGGAAGACCAATAAGGGAGGATTTTGAACATTGGTGTTAAAAGGAGAATTGTTGTTGGTTTCCCAAATCACCATAGTAGATGGAATAATAACTATAATAATCTTATTAATGTATTGGGTGTAAATGGTAGTTTGAATATTTTGATGAATTTATTTATATTTAGTAGGTCTTAAATTGGGTTGATCTAAACCATGTACACTCAATGGACTTAGGTTGAAATTGAAAAATAAATTCACCACGAGGAGTTTCCATTAATGGTGGGCATATAAAGAATGAGAGATAAATCCATGCATAATATGAATGGATTGAGATGAAAAATAAATATTATAAAAGGATACATTATTATGAAAAACCATAAATATTGGAAACATGAAGAAACTAAAATTAGTGGTGGGATAGGATTTAATTTGGGCACACCAAAATGTGTTATCAATTAAATTTTACACCTGATTTATTTTTTAAGAGTATGAGTTGTAGTATGTGGGAAATATAATGACACAATGGGATCACCTCCAAGTTGTGGGACCTTGGAAAATTGAGGTGAACCTCAAAATAAGGTGAGATTCCTTTTACTAAGGTTAGTGTAACTAATATATGACTAGTTCACTTCACACTATGGCTTCTTAGTGATATTACTCCTAACTAGGGTTTCAACTTGTGAGAAAAAGAATTTTAGAAAGAGATTAAAAATTGGAAAATGGTAATGCACCAAAGGGTTATATTGGAAATTAATGTTTGTTTTAATTTAACATAGTTAAACATTTAATATGATAAAATTTATTAAATCAAAATCTCACACAAATATGAACCCAAAGGTAGTATTGAACATTTATCAGATAAGGAACAAAGATCTTTATCTTTCATCAATATGTTTTAAAAATCATAGAATCAATACCATATATGAATCTATATGAATACAACAAAACTTTTATCAATCAAAAATGTAATAAAGAGCCATAAATACATAAAGATAACACAAGATAAGGAAGGAAAAACTTCATTCTATTAGTATTTTCTAGGTTACAACATGCAAAAAAATTCCTCAAAGGCAAATAAAATTATCTAACAATAAAAATATCCATGGGCTACATATGAAACCCATATTTATATAAAATATCAATCCTTTGAGAGAAATGAAGTAAAAAGAAAAAGGAAAAAAGAAAAAAGAAAAAAAAAAAAAAAACCTTACACTTAGTTCTAGAGAAAAAATTAGGGATTCTCCATATAAATGTCATCAATCCTAGATTGAAAAGGCATCTTTGATGGAGTATGAGGAAAATAATTATGTAATGGATGGGAAATTCACCAAGTGTTGAAAGAGGAGAAAATTATATTTGAGTCTTTCAGTTAAACCATTTCTCCTTGAGTTTTGTTGAATAAATCTCTCCCAAGAAATGGGGTGCCAAAATGAACCATGAATTAGTCAAAAATTAAATGCTTTTTAATATTTGGATATTTTAAAACTAAACTTTAAAAACTAAACTTTTAATTTGTAGTTGATAATTTTACAATTTTTAAGTCGTTCAAATCAAAAAGGAAATTATAAATTACAATGTGAATTTTTGCAACTAAAGCCATTGAACTTGTCAAAAGGAAAAGTGTGAAATACAAGCTGCACTTTTTCAACTAAATCTTGATAGAAAGATAAATAAAAATAAAAATTAATTATTTTAAAATTAAAGGTAAGAGATGTAAAAATGATCGTTGTAATTTGAAACTTCCAATTTTACAATGTATCTTACAAAAATTATAGTTTACAAAATGTATTTTTTAAATATTCAAAAAAGCAATATACAACAGTGACTTATGAGGATTCTTTGTCCTTTTTCACTTGTATCTTCTCAATATAAGTATTGAATATAATAACTATATCTTGAAGGCATTCTTCATTAAGACCAACTATATAAATATTGTTGATGTCAATTCTATAGTTACCTCAGATAGTTCTCTAGAAGTAGCTCTATAGACTTGGATATATTTTCCCATTTGATCAAGTTTATTATGATACTTGATGAACCAATGGAAGGAATTAAAATTGAAGGTTGTATCATGTTTTGGATCCTTATTAATGACCTATTTTAATTTATCTTAGATAGATTGAATAGGAATAGGTTTATCTTAGTAATCTACTACATCACATGATAATTTACAAAGTAAATCTTCAATATCATACATTGCATTTGTGGCCTTGTCACATGTGCTCTTGTTCTGTTCAATGGGTTTTTTTATTATATTCTTAGACATGAGGGTGTCACTATTTATCATGTAAATGGCCTACAATTTTAGAAAGTAAAAGTTTAGCCTTGCAACCTATTCTTCATATTTACTTATCTCTATCTTTAGAGATACAAGATCATCCTAGAATGTTTTAAAATAGTCCATGGTTATCTCTATCACTCTATCCCTTTTGGTGATTATCTCTTAAGCCCAATATTTTTTATCTCTACCCATCATACCAATATTTTTCATTGACTCAAAGGTTTCTCTATTAGGGATATGAGAGAGATTGAGTTGGCTAGGGAGATTTAGGTAGATTTATTGGGTCTATGAATTTTATTAAGGTAATCAAGAAATGCTCAACTTTGTTCATCATCTCATCTTTAGTAACCTTTTCAAAGTCCATTTTTTCAAATAGATAACTTATACTCATTTGGACATCATATTTTATTCCTTCTCTTGTTCAATGAACTAGGTGCACCTTAGATATCTGATAATCTCCCACTATTAAGTAGTATTTTTGTTTATTAGGTGGGAAAATTGTTATATCCACATATTTTTCCCCTATTGCATCATATGAAACTATGGAGATGGTTTTGGGGCCTCTATTTGGCAATTTGGATGATTTTAATAAACTAAAATCTAGAGTGTTGGGAGATAGCATCTATTTTATCTTCTTTGACACTGATTATGCCAACCAACTTAGAGTGGCTACCAATGAATCCTATGCTATTACAAAAAATATTATTACCTATGATTCTAAAAATTAAGCTACTACATTGGTGGTTACTATAATAAGTTTTGTATCTACCATTGATATTTCCACTAAGTCCTCAACTAATGATTTGGCTATCTCTTCCCCATTGGTGGATTAAGTAGCCACATTTATGTTAGTGGGAATTTTTATTTCCACCTATTTGGTGGTATTTTGATTTAATTTTAGAGTGGAATTATTTAATTATACTTGTATGGGTGGAGTGGATGTGATTACAAGGTGGGGTAGAAGTTGGAAGTGACATAGGTCAAGAGGTAGGCACATGAGGTTGAAAAAAGGGAACTTGTGGAAGGGTGGTGTCTAAGATAGAAAAATAATATATCAATGTAGTGGTAAAAAACAAAGATGAATTAAAGGCAAGTGTAATTTAAGACTAAGATAGAGCTATATCCATCTTAATGGCTATGATAACTAGTGGGACTATAGTCAAAATGACTAAGTATATATCCAGGTACTATTGGGTGGTGTTGGTGATTAATGGGGCATTAGTGGATATAGGTAATGAGGTGAAAGTTATTTTTAAAGAGGGAGGTGAAGGTGGAGTTGGAGTAATCAACTATGTTGATTGGATTATTTCCAAAGGAGTCACTTTCATTAGTTGGTTAGATGAAGAGGTGATTATTTGTATTAGTGGGCTGGTAGAAATAAGAGAAGTAATTATTTCCACTTGTTGGTTAGTAGTGATGGACTAGGGGTTTATAATTTATGTCCGTTATATAAATTGGTAGTCCTTGATCTATTTTCTAGGTTTCTATCACATGGGTGCTTATTGTAGCCTTTCTTTCCTTTTAATTTTGCTTTCACTTATGCAAGACAACTATCCCCACTACCTGATCTGATTGAGTCCCATGGTTGGAACCTTTTAATTAATTACTATTAATGGAACCTTATGTTACTACTACCACTACAGCCTTATCCTTTACTTCCCTTAGCCTATTTATGATATGAAAGTTTTCTTTGGTTATTTTAACCCCCTTGCTCCTTAACTAGTTTAATATTCTATTTATAACTGGGATGTTCCTATCTAATAAGGAGAAGGATTAAATTGTAGGACAGCTAAATTGAGGAAAATATTGGAGGTAGATTTTATTAACATAATATACTCTATCCACTATATTTTTCTAATGTTTCTAATCATCTATAGCTAGTGCCATATTATAGGTCTTAATTTATTCTAGGGTCATTCTAGAGTAATCTCTCAACATAACATCTTCTTAATCCTACATATTATCCCAAGAGTCTTCATAAAATGGAATGTATGAATATGAAGAACCCACTATACTAGTAACATAACTAGTCACATCATAGAAGGGCCTAGCATCAAGAGTTATCAAGGTCATCTAGGTCATCTCTGCATGCACACATTTGGCCTTAGACAGAGAAGTAAGTTGTATCTCACTATATTTATAGGGAAGTGTATCCCTATATTGTGCCTACTAGATAATAACTTGTGAGTTTACACTAGTTGTTTCACAAGTTAAATTAAGGCCCATTTATCACTTATATATCTAGGAAAGGTATAAGGGCACCCAATAAAACAACCAAATTTAATGTATGAATATGTGGGGAGCTAGATAAAGTATGATCCCCAATTTTTTATTTATATTGTTGTGGATTCAAAAAACCTTATCTTCCCTAGATCTTGTTCAAACATGGTTATCATGAATTAGATGAAGGCATTGTTAACTCTTATGAATTGTTGTTTTTTCCCCTCAAAAGTGAGGTCAATATAGTCATTAAAAACTTTGTTGATTTGATTGGTCACTATGTTTAATATTGGTAATGCCTTCCCTTTTGATAAAATATAGATAAGGTAGGAGGTCATATAAAATTTACCTATAGTTTGAAGCTCCATCAAGTGTTTGTAAATGGAATCACTGATCAATTGGGCCCAGTGAATGTATTATTTGTTCTAATGTATTACACAAATATAATGGTACATCCAATATTGATAATTATTTGCATTTTGGTTTATTGTAACTCTATTCAAGAGTATGATGGTATCTTCTACCTCATCCTTAAAGTCTATCCTATCCAGAGTATTAGGCATTCTTATGGTTGAATATCTAGGGGTTTTTAACCACTATTTGTTTAAAACCCATAAATAAGCTGAGTTATTATCCTGATAAATATTTTTGGAGGAATAAGGGGTAATGTATATGTAGCTTAAAATTTTAGGATCAAGAACACAATATCATTGAAATCAGGATCAAGATTCAAAATATTCTCCCCTTTATCATTCACTACTTATCTCTTCTCAAAATCATAATGTTTATCCATGATGAGCACAAGCTCATGGATTTACACTAAGAGTGGGAAGGTTACATCTTATGGTAAACCACTATCATAGATGCTTTGAATCCAATCATTCTTGATTTCTACATTTACTCTATTCTATAAGTCTTCTAGGTCTATGTGACCTAGATCCATGTTAGTTATCTCATTGGTGTTTGAATCTAGGTTGGATTGGACACCAGGACCCTTTGAATTGAACTTCATCTCTTTTCTAGACATGTACATTGGGTAAATGGCTAAGGAAAACCAACTACATAGTTGGTTGGGATTTGGACTTACAATTACATGTTATTTTTCCTCTTTCAATTGGCTAGATAAATATTATGTTTATGTAGGGGTTTAGTTCCAATAGGAATATAATGTGCAACAACAATTTTAAAGTCTAACCAAAAGGTTTAGCAGGGTTACAACTTGAAATTACACTTACAAAATCCAACCAAAGGTCTGGCGGGGTTGTAACTTGTATTACACATTGGATATCTGATGGGAACTCAAAGATGTGAAAATAAAAGGGAATATCCAAATATATTTAAATAGGGGTTTTAAGTGTCTTTGAAATTAAAATATCTATAGGGTTTCAACTTTTAATATCATGAGGGATTTTTGCTTAGATTTAGTCAAATTCCAAGAAAACCCTAAGGATGGAAAGAAAGAACTAAATGAATTTTAGTAACAAGATTCTAAAATTGTAGGTAATAACTAGAAATCATGATCAATAAGTTAAATGATGATATTCTATTAATAATTCCAAAGATAAAACCCTAGGTACGATAAAGGAAAACTTAAAGTTGTGGAAATAGAACAATGGAGGTGAATGAAAGAAATGCAAGTGATTTAGTAAAATATAGTGAATGCATGTACTGGGTTTTGGAAATGGATAGATCTAGTGTGTGGCATTTACATTTCTTGATGAGAATGAACTCTAGTGACTACATTGCTCATTTTAGAAGTTTGGATCATAGTTTCACTTGGCAATAGAGCTCTAGCTTTGGTCAAAATGTTATTAAATTAGTATAAAACCTAAAATTATATTAACCAACCCCTAACTGATTATAATCAGGTTGATAAGTGGTGGCAGATTAGAACATGATGGGAAATTGGGTCATTATAATCACTTTGTAAGTTTGTAACTTACAAATTTGTAATGTGTTTCCCATTCTTCACTTTTTGTTAAGGGGTTTGTTGTAAATGGGAAATGCTTTAGAGGTGGGTAGTGGGATCCTAGTTACACTTTGAAACTTTTAAAATTTTTAAAGTTTAGAGAGTTCCAATTCCCACTGGGTCATGAAAAAAGGTAGGAAGTGGAGTTTGCATTGCACTCTATAACTTTTCAAAGTTATAAATTATAACATGAGTTCTGATTCCTGCTAGGTATTAATTAAGAGTATAAAGTGGAGTTTATATTACAATTTTTAAATTTACAAATTTACAAATTGTAATTCGAGTTCCAATTCCTTCTAAGTACTAGGTAAGTGAGAAAATGGAGGTTTGGGTACAATTTTCAACTTCTCAAATCTATAAAATGCATATAAATCTCTAGTTTCCACTTAGGTCTTGGAAATGGTATTTATGCCATTTTTAAATCTTTTTCTCAAAAAAATTATAGGTCTCCCTTAAGAGGTATGAGGTGTTATGAGGTTTTTGGCACAAAAATATCAACATTTTTGGTGACTTTTATAGGGTGATTGCCTACCAATCAAATATTCTCAATATCCTTGTAGTTCATTGGGCATGGAGTCATTTAAATTTTATCACATAATACTTGGAGAAAAAATAAAACTAGGAATTTCCTAAACAAAAACAAAATAGGGAAAGCAAAAACTCCTAAAGAGTTGTAGATTGTGTGAAATCACTTATTTGGGGAAACCAAATAAATCTAATATATAAAATCATTTGTAAAGAATTCCAACCTTAGAAGGAAGCTTTGAGGTATATCCCATTGAGTGGGATATGTAATTTTGATCCATCAATCCTATATAACTAAAATGCATTAGCTCCTTTGCATTGGGTTATGATGTATGGACAACTCCATATTGCATCAAACTATGTATTATTGCCTAGTTTGGAATTTTCATCATCCCATTTCAAAACCATGTTTCTTTAATTTAAGATCCTATCAAATGATTTTTTATCAAAATTTATTTTTAATTGAGCTTGATTTTCTTCTAGAACTTTCATTGACTGGTTCCTAACTTCTTCTAGCTCCATTTTTGACAACTACATGATCATTTCATAATTTTCAATTAGTTACAAATTATGATCGAGTTCCATAGATGGTAACTCTATTGATAGTGTAAGTTTATCTTCTATTCCATAGACCAACATAAATATAGAATTACTAATTTCTCTTTTAGGAGTGATCCTTTCAGCCCAAAGTGTTGATTTCAACTTAGTGTGTTAGGTCCTCTAGTTATCCTCTATTATCATTTTAAATATACTAATGATATTTTTGTTGGTATATTAGGCCAAACCATTACCTTTTAGGTAGTAATTGGATGAACTATTCAATTATACATTATTTTTCACTACCCATTCACTCACTTGAGTACCCATAAAATCTTTAGCATTATCTGAGATAATGGTGTAAGGAACACCACATCTAGTGATAATGTTATCCATAAATTCCAAGATAGATTATTCAGTGGAATATTTTAATGTAACCACTTTATTCCATATTTTTAAATAATTATTCAATACAAGGACCCATTTATGGCTTGTACTTGATGGTAGATTGATCATGCTAATAAAATCCAATCCCCACTGAGCAAATGGATAGTCAATTTGGATTGGTTAGAGAGGGAGAGATACTATTTTTTTCTTGACTACAAGGTAGGCATATTTTTCATAATTTTTCACCCATCTATGTGCATATTTAAATATGTCAAGCCAATAATATCCTACCATCATTATTTTGATGGTAATGGTCCTTGCAAAGAAATGACAACTTGATGAGCCATCATGAAACTCTTTAATAACTTTGGGGATTTTATCATGCTCAATGCATATATTCATAACTCCATTAATGTATTTCCTAAATAAGATCCCATAAAAAAGAGTATAAGGAATATATTAGATCCTAAAATACCTTTTCTTGTAATGCTAGAGCTCAAGCATGTATTCACCAATTAGATAGAAGGTAGTCATGTCATTGATCTAGTTGTTGATAAAATGTAGTCATTATTTGAAATGCCTATTGAATTTATATTGAATTATCAACCTTAATGTTAGAAGCAAGCTACTCACATAAGCGTTTTCCTTTTATAAGCTCTGTTATTTTAATGATCACATCATATTTCATGACTTTCATGATCCAACCCTCTTTTGATTTATCTCTTAGCTCAACAAGAACTCCTTTATGCTCTGGTGATTAACCATTAGATGATTTTTATTGTTTGAGATCATGTTCCTAGACTTTTTGATGGCTTTTATCATTACATATACTTAATTCTCAACAAAACTATACCTTTCCTTATAATCCTCTAAGGATTGGCTAAAAAAGGCTATAGGTTGCTCTAAATGATCTTGGTTTTAATGGGTTATAATAGATGATACACTATCTTCCCTTAAAAAATAATAGAGAATGAAATCATTCTTGTAGTTTGGATTTACAAGGGTAGGAACTTGAGAAATAGCCTACTTGATGGATTCAGAACTATCCTTTCCTTCCCTTGTCTAATTAAAACTGACCCCCTTTTTAAGCATAATAGTAAGGGGTTTGGCCATAGAGGAAAAATTTGGAATGAACCTCCTTAGAAAGTTGATATTACCTAAGAAAAATTTTAACCCCTTTTTATGGCTCAAAAGTGATAATGAAGAGATAAAACTTACTCTCTCTAGGTCTATTAGAAGACCTTATATTAAGACTATGTGTCCTAGTATTTTCCCTTCATGAACTATGAATACAAAATTTTTTGGATTGAGGGAAACTTTAAAATCTTTTCACCTTTCAAAAAAATTTCTGAGGTGATCTAGGTGGTCACTAGCCTATTTTAAATAAAAAATGATGTCATATAGATACACCAAGATAATTTTATTGATCAAACCCTTTAAATCCATATCCATGTCCCTTTGGAAGGTATCACCAGTGTTGGTCAGAACAAAAGGCATATTTTTATAAGCATATGTGCCCCTTTTTTTAGTTAAAGTAATCTTAAACTGGTTAGATTATTGAACTGGGATTTGGTTATATCTAGAATAACCATCTAGAAGCAAAAACCTTTTAAATATAATTACTATTTGGATTATTTATTCCATGGGTGGAAGGAGATAATGATCCTTTAATTATGCTTTGTTTAGGTCCTAGAAATATACATAAATCCTAATTTGACCATTTTTTCCTAATAGGGAGCAAGTCAGCAATCCAAGATGAGTGTTTAATAGTGAAAATGATGTAAGATTCTATAAATTTAGACATATCAATCTTCATAAAGGACTCTATTTTTGGGTTTATTGGTCTCTATTTTTATCTAATAATCTTAGTAATTGGGTCAATATTTATTGTGTTTTGGGTTAAACTAGGGTCAAAACCTATCTCCAAGAGAAGTTATCATCAATTTTTTGACATAATCCAATAAAATATTGTATTTCATAAGTGTTACATAAATTTTTGATCTTATAACATTTGCCTTCTAACATGAATACTGGCTTGTATTATTCTTCCTTGACTGTGATATTTTTCTTCTCACCCTTTAGTTGATCATCAAAGTTGAAGATACTTTCTAAAGTAACAAGACCCATGAGCAACTTGTTAGTATTCAACTGAATAATTTTCTCTCAATATTATTCTTAAATCCTTAAATAATTTTTCTTTGATAAATTAGTCTCATCTCATGTAAAATTAAAAATTTATTGATGTCTATCAAAAAATTTATAGCTAATTCCATTGTTAGGGATAAATGGTCTCACTAATATTTTTACATGTGGATTATTGTCCTTAATATTTTTAGGTAGATTATATTGAGATCCCACTGATAACATGTGATCAACATCCTTTTTTTTTATCTTAGTATCACTTGAATTTTTAAATAAATAAAGTCTTTCAACATGTCTAAAACCCTATGTTTGTAAAATCTCATCAAGCATTTTTTGGTTGTCTCACTTGATGAACAATTAGTTCACTATCACCAAACACTTGTAGTGATTGTATTCACCTTTGTTTGGACAATAGGATAACTTTAATCAATGATTCATATTAAATGACATTGTTAGTTCATCTAAACTAATGTATAAAAGGAAAGAACTAACTCTCCTTTTGGGAAGAGACCAAAACAATACATGTACCTACACCATTCTTGCTCTTTGAGATGTCAAAGTATAGTTTCCATATTCTCTTATGATCTTCAACTAGTTTCAAAATATTTGGTATGATTACATAATATTTATGGATGCAATAAATACTTAACCTTATTTCCTTAACATAATCATAAGGATCAAATTGGATATTTGATCCCCATTCATCTAGGTGAGTGTCTGGGATTTCTTCTATGGGTGTTGTAACTTCATGGTCAAGTTCCTCCTCTTGCTCTTGAGTGTGTAATTTATATTCATAAAGATAGGAGTGTATGTATAAATATGGTCTTTATAAATTGGCTCAACTCTTATGGTCACTCTAGTCACATATCTTGTCCTAAGAAACATATAAGACCAATTAGTAGATAGGCACCTTCCCATTATTTTAGAAAGTCTTGGGAAAGGTAGACAGAAAAATAAGGGGGTAGGTCAATAACTAAGATGTCTTGGGATATTTTTAATCTTATAAATGTATTTATGGTAAGGTTTAATCCTTTTATAATACCAACTATCTAGATAGTAGTCCCATCCAATTGAACCATGCCTTTAGTGATAGGTGTGTATTTAATACCCAATGCATCTGCTGTTTTACTATACATAACATAACTGATAGCCCTAGAGTATATCATAAATTTATGGAAAAAAAATTTCATAACTATGAGTGAAAGGTAAAAAGGGGGAGACTTACCATTTTTACTTTATTTTATGTCCATTTGAGGTTGACACAAGTTAAACACAGTAGTAGCTCCCTTAACTAAGACCTTCTCTATTGGTTGGAAGTTTTTCAAAGCTTCTTGAATCAAGTCCCTCTATCCTAGGATTAATAGTGCTTCCCACATTGTAACATTCAAATTATTATTTTTAATTTATTCTAAAATTCTAAAAGGAATGCTACCAACCTTTATTAGTGCCTTTGTGAGAGCTACGTCTTCTTTCATGAGATTTGGGGTTAGTAATTTTGACTTTGGCTAACACATCGACACATTGGGAGGTTTTTGAACTGTGTTTCTTTTTGTAACTTCTTTTATAACTTAGAACTTGTAGCTAGTCAACCTTTAGGGGTTGTTCAAATTTGATTTCCCTCTTCTTAGAGCATGTATTTTCTTCCACTTAACCACCACCATTGGTTAGTACTTCCTCCTAATTTATGCTACAAAAATCCTCCTCTTGCCAATTCAAAAAAGTGGTCTCATTTTAAGTAGTCACTTTTACCTCTTCCTACTAATAAGTAATTTCCTCTTGCTACCCTTATGGGTTTGAAATGCTTTGTACCATCAAGGCTTGACTAATGACACCATGAGGGCAAGCATTTTGATTATGTGGTTTGGAACAAGGATAAAACCACTTGTATTCTTGATCAAAGTTATTCTAAATAAGAATGATGGATTTATAAGTACTTGGGGTAGGTATATAATGAATATTTATGGGTTATTATTACATGGTTTAGCTTTGGGGTTATCATATTCCTTTGTATGACTACCTATTAGGTTGATATGTTTGGTTAGTAGGTTGATAAGGCTTAAAATTTTGGGATTGTTACCTTTTCATGGATACCAACTCATTACCAAATTTTTTTAAGTGTAAAATTCACTTCATACTAATCATCAAAAGGGATAGGAGACAATAATGGCTAATTTCTTATTATGAGAATTAAGACTATTATGGGTTGTACGGGAGGTAACTCTAGGAATAACAACATTGGAGGTTGAGGAACAATTTTTTTGGCTTGAATGAGGTAATTTTTAGCTCTTATTTCAATATCATAAGAATATGAGAGTGTTATTCCACCCATTTATTGAATCATGATAGTTATATCACTATTTAAAGCTTTCAAATAATATAAGAAAGCATTGTTCAAGCTTGGATTGACCAACACTAGGATTCTATTCTACATCTTTTGAAAGTATAAATTAAAATCACTCATGAATTCATGAGGATACCATTTAATAATGGTTATTTTTTTAACTAGTGATAGGTGGTCACTCTTATCCTCAAACTATGTGCATAAGGTAGACACTAAATCATCCCAAACATGGATGGAATTGGGAATTAGACTTGTATACCACTGTAAGACTTTATCCTTAAATGAGGAGGTAAAAAGTATGATAGGAACATTTTATTATGTTATATTATGAACCAAATAGATATTATCAACATCTTTAATGTTTTCAATGGGTGTGGAGGAAGTTTCATTAGTACAATGCAAAATTATTTTCAAAGCCAGGGTGGGTATATCATCATACTGGACCAACATAAATGGGTTGCCTCCATTGAATGGTAATTTTTTTTAATTTATCAGGGCCATAATGGGAGGAATGAAAAAATTATGGGTATTTTTGGGAGATGTAGATAGATTTATAGGATTTATTCTAGTATTAGGTACAAATGATCTTTATTTCTTTTTATATAGAAAAGATAATTCTTGTAATTCAGTCCTCTTAACTTTAGTAGATGATATTTTCTATATATTTGGCATACATAAACATGAGTTTCCTAAATTTTTAAGCCAACAAAGTCACTAGGTGATCTTAAAATGTGTATAAATCTTGCACAATAATTACTAAGAACAACATCAATTTCTAGCTATGATCTTTGGGTCCCATTGGGCATGCCAGAAACTATTATCAATTAAATTTTACAACTAATTTATGTTTTAAGAGTATGATTTTTAGTACATTTGAAATATAATGACATAATGGGTTCACTATAAGTTATGAGACCTTGGTAAATTGAGGTAAACCTTTGAATAAGGATGAATTCCTCTCAATAAGTTTAGTTCAACTAATATATAACAATTTCACTTCACACTATGGCTTCTTAGTGATCTTAATCCTAACTAGGGTTTCAACTTGTGAGGAAAATATATTTAGAATGGGTTTAAAAATAGTAAAATTGTGATGCACCAAAAGGTTCTAGTGGAAATTAATGATTTTTTTTATTGAACACAGTTGAACATTTAATATGCTGAAATTTATTGAAGCACAATCTTATATAAATATGAAACCAAAGGTAATATTTGGAATTTATTATATGAGGAATAAATTTCTTTATCTTTCATCAACAATTTTTTTAAAAGGGAAAAATCAAAGCCATAGGTGAATCTATATGACTAAAACAAGACTTATATCATTCACAAATGTAATAAAGAGTCATACATACACAAAGATAATACAAGAAAAAGAAGTCAAAACTTCAATCTATTTACAACACATAGATCAATTCCTCAAAGGTAGAAAAACATTTATAACAAAAAAAAGATCCATGGGCTATGTAGTAAACCCATATTTATACAAAAAATCACTCCCTTGAGAAAGGGGAAGTCAAAAAACCCTTACACTCAGTTTTGGAGCAACAATTAGGGAGTCTCAATACAAATGTCATCATTCCTAGCTTGAAAAATCTTCCTTAGTGGAGTAGGAGGAAAAAAAATCTACAATGACTGGGTTCTTCAAAAAATGTTGAAAGAGGAGAAAAATCCATTGGAGTCTTTTAGTTAAACCATTTCTCCTTGATTTCTATTGAATAAATCTCTCCTAAGAAATGGGGTGCCAAAATAAACCATGACTTACTTAAAATTGAATTATTTATAATATTTATATATTTTAAAACTAAAATTTCAAAACCTAATTTGCAATTTTTAGTTGAGACTTTTATAAATTTAAGTCATTTAACTCAAAAAGGAAAGTGAAAATTAAAATGTGAACTTTTGAAACTAAAGCCATTCAACTTGTCAAAAGGAAAAGTTCAAAATAAAAATTGAACTTTCTCAATTAAATCTGGATAGAACAATAATTGAAAATTAAAAGTAAATATTTTTAACTTAAAGTTAATAGCTATCAAAATGATAGTTACAATTTTCAACTTGCAATTTTACAATGTATCTTACAAAAATTGTAGTTTACATAGTGTATTTTTTAAATAATCCAAAAATCATTCTACAATAGTGACTTTTAAGGATTCCTTATCCTTTTTCACTTGTATATTTTTGATATAAACATCAAAACTACTAAATATTTTTTAAAGGTGCTCTTCATCAAGACTAACTATGCAAATATTGTTGATGTCACATTTTGTAGTTACCTTAGATAGTTCTCTAGAAATAATTATGTAGACTTGGATACCTTTTCCCATTTGATCAAGTGTATTATGATACTTGATGAACACGTGGATGGAATTCAAATTAAATGTTATATCATGTGCTTACTCCTTAATGACCTCTTTGAATTTATCCTAGACAACCTAAATAGGAAGAGGTTTATCTTGGTAATCTACTACATCACATGATAATTTGCAAAGTGAGTCATCGATATCATACATTGCATCTATGGCCTTATCACATGTGTTCTTAGCCTTATCAATATTTTCACTAAGTATTTGGATTATGAAATTGGTTTCCCTCTCCATTTCATCATGCTCTAAAGAGTGTTTTATTATATTTTTAAACATGATCATGTCACTCACTATCATGTCAATGACCTATAATTTAAGAAAGTAGAGTTTATCCTTTCAACCTACTCTTCATATTTACTTATCTCTAACTTTAAAGATACAAGATCATCCTGGAATGTTTTGAAATAGTCATTTCCAACACTATCACTTTATACCCTTTGATGATTAGCTCTTCAGTCCAATCTTTTGTAGCTCTACCCATCATACCAATATTTTTCATTGCCTCAAATGTTTCTTTGACAGGGAATTGAGCTAATTGGGTAGATTTAGGTAGATTTGTAGGGTCTACGAAAATTATTAAGGTATCCATAAAATGTTCAAATTTGTTCTTTAGCTCATCTTTAGTGACCTTGTCACTTTCCATTTTATCAAAGAGAGAACTTATACTCATCTGGATATCATATTTTAGTCCTTCTCTTGTTAGACAACCCAAATTAACCTTAGATATCTGATAATTCCCCACCACTAAATATTTTTTCAATTTTTTAGGTGGGGAAATTGCTATCTGCACATATTTTTCCCTTGTTTTATCATATGAAATTATATAGATGGTTTTGGGGCCTCTCTTTAGTCATTTTTATACTTACAATAGACAAAAATCTAGAGTGCAAAGAGATATCATTTATTTTCTTGTATTGGACATTGATTGTGCTAGCTAACTTGGAGTGGCTAATAGTGAATCATGTGTTATCCCAATAGACACTATTACCTATGAGTCTAAAATAGAATATGTTACACTAGTGATTACCATAAAAAGTTTCATATATACCACTAATATTGTCATTGAGTCCTTGATTGATGATTTGGTTATCTCTTCCCCATTTTGGGGTTGAGTAACCATAGTTGTTTTAGTGGGAATTTTTATTTCCACTTCCATGATGGAAGTCTAAGTCAATGTGAGATTGGAATAAGGTAAAGATACTTAGATGGGTAAAGTGTATGTGCTTACAAGCGGGTGGAATTTAGAAGTGACATAAGTAGAAAGGTAGGCATGTGTGGTTAGAATAAGGGAACCTATGGAAGGGTGGTGTCCAAGGAAATAGATGAATCTATCAATATTGTGGGAACAACCAAAGTGGAAGTAATGAGAAGTGTAATGGAAGATGAAGATGGACATATATCCATACTAGTGGTTCTATTAGCTAGTGGGACTACAATCATAATAAGTGAGTCTGCAGTCCTATAATGTTGGGTGGTGTTGGTGATTAATGGGGTGGTAATGGATATAAGGGATGAGATGGAAGTGATTGAGGAATATGGAATTTAAGGTGGAGTTAGAATAACTAACTGTGTTGATTGGCTTGCCACCAAAGGAGTCACTTTCACTAGTTGGTCAGATGAAGAAGTAATTACTTACACTGGTGGGCTAGTATAAATAGGAGAAGTAATTATTTACACTTGTTGGATAGTAGAGATGAGAGGATGGGTTATATAAGTTATGTCCCCTATGGAAAGTGGTAGTTCTTGATCCAATAGCTGGGTTGATGGCACTTGGGTGCTAGTTGAAACCTTTCTTGCATTCTACTTTTGCTTCTACTTGTACAAGATAATTGGAACCACTGCCTAATCTACTTGAGTCCCACTATTAGAACCTTCTACTTGATTCCCATTGATGTAACCTTATTCTCTTGTCACTACACCCTTATCCTTTACTTCCATTAACATGCATATGATATTTAGAGTCTCTTTGGTTATCTTAACCCCTTGATTCTTAACTAGATCAATGTTCTAGTTATAACTAGGGTGCTCCTATATAATAAGGAGAAGGTTTTAGTTGTACACCACCTAATTTGAGGAAGAGGTTGGAGGTAGATTTGATTATTGGAATATATCCTATCCATTGGATGTTCCTCATCTTTCAAATCTCTTGGAGTTGGTGTCATATTATAAGTCTTAATTTTTTCTAGGGTCATTCTAGAATTATCTCTCAACCTGACATCTTCATCCTACATATCCTCCCAATAATATTCATAAAATGGAATGTGGGAATATGATAAACCCAATATACTAGTAACATAACTAGTCACATCATAAAAGTTCATAGAATTGATAACTCTCAAAGTCATCTGGGTCATCTCTGCATCCACATATTTGGCCTTAGATAGAGAAGGGTATGTATATCTCCCTATACTGATAGGGAAGTGTATCCCTATTTTGTGCCTTCTAGATAATAACTTGTGAGTTTACACTAGTTGTCTCACAATTTCTATTAAGGCCCATTTGTCACTTACATATCTAGGAAGGGTGTAAAGACACCGAATAAAACAACCAACTCTGATGTATGAATATATAGGGAACTAAATATATTATGATCCCTAATTTCCTATTTCTATTATTATAGCTTAATAAAACCTTATCCTCCCTCGATCATGTTCAAACATGGTTATGATGCATTGTATGAAGGCATCATTAACTATTCTAAATTATTATTTTCTCCCATTAAAATTTAGGTCAAGATGGTAGTTAAAAACTTTGTTGATTTGATCAGGCATTATGTTTAATCCTGGGAATTCCCTCCCTTTTGCTAAAATATAAACAAGGTAGGATCTCATATAAAATTTGTCTATAGTTTGAACCTCCATCAATTGTTTTTGAATGGAGTCCCTAATCAATTGGGCCCATTAAATGTATTTTTTGTTTTGATGGATTATCTAGATATACTGGTACATCCAATCTTGATAATTCTTTGCATTTGGGCTCTCTATAACTCTATGTAAGAGTATGATGATATCTCCTACCTCATCCTTAAAGTATATTCTATCTAGGGTCTTAGGTATTCTTGTGCCTAAATATCTAGGGTTTTTTAACCATTATTTTATTGAAACCCATAATAGGCTAAGTTATTATTCTGATAGAAATTTATAGAGGAATTAGGGGTAATGTATATATAGCTTTCAAATTCTAGGATCAACAACATAGTATCAATGAAATCTATGTCAAGATTCATAATCTTATCCCATTTATCAATCATTACTCTCTTCTCAACATCATAATGTTTATCCATGGTGAGCACTAGCTTAGATATTTGTACTAAGAGTGGGAAGGCTACAACCTGGGGCAGACCACTGTTGTAGATGCTCTGAATCCAATCATTCTCAAATTTATCATTGACTCTATTTCAAAACTCTACTAGGTCAGTGTGACCTAGATATGTGTTATTTATCTCATTCATGTTTGAATCTAGGATGGATGGGACACTAGGTCCATCTGAATTAAACTCCATCTCTTTTACAGACATGTACATTGGGTAAAAATTTAAAGAAAACCAACTACATAATTGGTTGGGATTTGGAATTGAAATTACAGGTTATTTTTCCTATTTCAACTGGGTGGAGAACTATTATGTTTATATAGGGGTTTAGTTATTGTGGGAATATAATGTGTAATAATAGATATAAAGTCCAACCAAAAGGTCTAATGGGGTTTTAACTTACAATTGTACTTTTAAAGTCTAACCAAAGGTCTAGTGGGGTTGTGGCTTGAAATTTCATGTTGGATCTCTGATAGGAAATCAAAGGTGTGAAATCAAAAGAGAACCTCTACCTAGATTTAAATTAGGCTTTTATGTTTTTTTTCAATTAAAATCTCTATGGGGTTTTAACTTGAAATAATAAGAGGGATTTTTCTTAGATTTAGTCAAATTATAGGAAAACCCTTAGGATAACAAGAAGGAACTAGACAAAATTTAATAACAATATTCTACAATTATAGGTAAAAACTATAAAACATGAGCAAAAAGGTAAAATTATGATATTCTCTTGATAATTCCAAATATAAAACATTAGGTATGGTAAATTAAAACTTAAACTTGTGGAAATATAATAATGGAGGTGACTAAAAGAAATGTGGGTGACCTAGAAAAATACTATGAATGCATGCACTAGGTTTGGTAATGTATAGATTTGGTGCATACCAATTGTGTTGCTTGAAAATGGTGGTGAATTAACTCTGGTGTTGTGTTTCTCATCTTTGAGGTTTGAATCATAGTTTCACTTGGAAATGGAGCTCTAGATTTGGTTGAAATGTTAATTAACTTAGTAAAAATCCTAAACTTATATTAAAAAACACTTAATTAATGCCAAACATGGTAATGAGTGGAAGTATATGGGAGCATGGTAGGAAAGTGAATTATCATAATCACTTTACATGTTTGCAACTTGAAAATTTTTAATGTGTTTCCCATTCTCTACTTTTTGTTGAGAGGTTTGTTGGAGATAGGAAATGCTTTGGAGGTGGGTAGCCAGATCCTAATTACACTTTGAAACTGTGTAAAGTTATAAAGTGTAGTGAGATTTCTAATTTTTGTATGGTCATGGAGAAAGGTGGGAAGCATATTCTACATTTTACTTTGCAAATTTGCAAAATGTAACATGATTTCTAATTCCTACTAGGTATTGATGAAGAGTAGAAAGTGGAGTTCAGAGTACAATTTGAAACTTTTCAAAGTTGAAAAATTTAATGCACATTATTATTTTTTCTAGGTATTATGTAAGTAATAAAGTGGAGATTTGTGTGCATTTTACATTTTTTCAAAGCTACAAAATGCACAAAAATCTCTAGTTTCTACTTGGGTCTTAGAAAAGGTATTTAGGCCATTTTTATAGCTTTTTCTCAAAAAAATTATGGGTTTCCCTTAAGGTTCAATGTAATCTGAGGTTTTTGGAATTAAAATATCAATATAATGTATAATGATGATGAATTTAAAATGAATAAAAATAAGGGAAAATATGGAGACATGATGGTAATCTAATCAGTAGTGGGAACTAATTCACATTGGATCAGCAAAATATATGCATGAGTAAGGATGACTAATATAATAATCCTATTTCTCTATATATACAAGGATACAAATAACAGAACATAACATAGAGATTGCATACACTTGGATGGTAAAATGACGATACTTGAGGTGTCCATAAATTTGTCATATGGTAATCCACACTCAATGTCAAGGATATAGGGTCCCAAATCCTATGCCTAATATAAGGGGAATGATTCTAACTAGATCCCAAGATAAATTAATGATCTAGCAATGATAATAAAGGGGCATCAAGGTTATATTAATGAAACTACATGTAAGGAATTGACACAAATGGGTTACTTATATCCAAAATAGAAATAAATTAAATTAATAAAAGGTAAATGGTGTAATGATGGACCTTAATTATAGTCTATTAAATTAAATAGGAAACATAAAAACTAATCATCCTTTACTATACAAATCTATTTAGTATAAAGAGAACTAAATCAAGGAAAACAAAATACATGCAAATATAATAATAGGAAAAGCATATTTATCTCCTAAGTAAATAAAGGAAATGAAATAAGGATGGAGATACTTACCTTTCTATTAACTCATTGATTCATGAATCTCCCCATTATATCTAATAACACTTAGAAATATATGTTTTAGGATGAACACCTCAAATGAAAAGAATAAAGACATAGATTTATTTATTTAGGAACTCTGAATATGATGAGGCACCTCCTTAGTTCAAATCATCCTATTGATATTCAAAGATGTTGAGTAATAATTGACATATAAGAATAAGATTTTAATATCTAACTTATCATTTTAATACTTAAGATTAAATATATGAGCATAAGAAGAGAGAATGAGTGTTGTGCTTGTTTGGAATAATAAACTCTACCCATATATATGGATTTAAATGTAAAAATCACATGATACTCTTAGATAATAGTATTATCTAGGGTGATACTATCAAATGGGATGTTATATGACTCAAAACTATATCAACTAGGCTAATATAGTAGGAAAGTTAGGGATATACATAGAATTATATTATTCAGGTCAATAAATTAGAAGGATAATAGGTGTGAAACAAACTATATTGGCCAAGATGATTTAATAGGAATATAAAGTAGATAGTGAAACTAAATATAAGGATAAAAATAAGGAAGATAGAAAGAGGCTTAAGGGGGTGAATATTGGTAGTAATGAAGGTATGATAGTATAGTTTGAAAACATTTCTCATAAAATACCATGAGCAGAGCTTTCCCCTTTCTCAATGCACTCCTTATGGTGTGCACTCATGGATATTGATGTGCCAATAAGTACTACAATATAAATCATTAGTAAAGTGAAAACTATGAAAAAAAACAAGTTAATACATATTCCCCACCCAAATCTTATCACATGTCACAATAGTGTAATGTGAGATGATTCTTTGGGAAAGATACATAAAAACACAAAACCATGAAATAAATGCTAAAATAATTTATGATAAATAAACAACTAAAAGAAACATATACATACCTTGAGTTATAGTTTTACATAAATAACACTTGAAAATACAGCAGTCTCAATCATGTTGGGCATAATAATTTAACTTTTAAACACTAGAGATACGAGGCTAAAAAATAAATAAAAGCAATGTGCACACACACACACACACACACACACACACACACACACACACACACACGATAATCAATAACTAGATGTAAATGAATAGATCTAAATAAAATTTAGTAAAATATAAAAAATTTGGTAAGTTTATATTTATAGGGTTCAATTAGAATAAAAATATATGAGTAAGAATATAAAATCAAATAAAAATCAATAATTCATCATGCTAGGGCTAAAACAAAATATAAGAATCCAAGGAAAGACAAAATCATACATGAAATGTAAAATTGGGAATTGATGGCCTATAAAAAGGGTGAAACATGAAAGCATGAAATTGAGAAATGGGAATGAATGGCCCAAAAAAATAAAATATAAATTTCAAGGTCCCAAATATAACTAATATAAATCCTATAAAGATAACATAATGACTAATAGATCATCTATACACAACTCAAACATTAAGCTTTTCCTAAAAAAAGGGAAAATTCTAAGGTTGTCATAATGTTAACATGTCTAAAAGTGATGGATAATATGAAATAAATAATATGGGATAGATTTATAAAAAAAACCTATTTTTCAAAAGTGGAAAAATAAAGGATGGAAAATAGGGCATCACCAAGGATAAAACATAGTCTTTATTGGAAATAAGACATTCTAATCATGTAGGGCAAACTAAAAAATTTCAACATCAATAACCTTAGAGAAGTTGACCTAGAAAGAATAAATATTAGACTAACTATTTAAGTATACAAATCATCACATGAAGGTTAGTATGCATGAAAAATAAAAAAATATCCTACCTTTCCACAACCTATTCACTTCTCTTTAGCACCCCTTATAGATCCATCGATCTACTTTGGCTAGGATGATTTAATAGGAATATAAAGTGGATAGTGAAACTAAATATAAGAATAAAAATAAGGAAGATAGAAAGAGACTTAAGGGGGTGAATATTGGTAGTAATGAAGGTATGATAGAATAGTATGAAAACATTTCTCATAAAATACCATGAACAGAGCTTGCTCCTTTCTCAATGCACTCCTTATGGTGTGTACTCATGGAGATTGATGTGCCAATAAATAATACAATATAAATCATTAGTAAAGTGAAAAATATGAAAAATACCAAGTGTATACATATTCCCCACCCAAATATTATCACATGTCACAATAGTTTAATGTGAGATGATTCTTTGGGAAAGATACATAAAAACACAAAATCATAAAAGAAATGCTAAAATAATCTATGATAAATGAACAATTGTAATAAACATATACATATCTTGAGTTATATTTTTACATAAATAAAACTTGAAAATACATTATTCTCAATCATGTTGGGCACAATAATTTAACTTGTAAACACTAGAGATACAATGCTAAAAAATAAATAAAATCAATGCACACATACATTTGATAGTCAATAATTGGATGCAAATGAATAGATCTAAATAGATTTTAGTAAAATCTACAAAATTTGGTAAGTTGAGATTTCTAGGGTTCAATTAGAACAAAAATATATGAGTAAGAATATAAAATCAAATAAAAATCAATAATTCATCATGTTGGGGCTAAAACAAAATATAAGAATCCAAAGAAAGACAAAATCAGATATGAAATGTAAAACTGGGAATGGATGGCCTATAAAAAGGGTGAAACATGAAAGCATGAAATTGAGAAATGGGAATGAATGGCACAAAAAAATAAAATATTAAACTCGAGGTCCCAAATATAACTAATATAAATCCTAGAAAGATAACATAATGACTAATAGAGCATCTATAAACAACTCAAACATTAAGCTTTTCCTAAAAAATGGAAACTTCTAATGTTGTAATAATGTTAACATGTCTAAAAGTGATGGAGAATATGAAATAAATAATATGGGATAGATTTATAAAAAAAACCATTTTTAAAAAGTGAAAAAATAAGGGATGGAAAATAGGTCATCACCAAGGATAAAACATAGTCTTTATTGGAAATAAGACATTCTAATCATGTAGGACAAACTAAAAGTTTTCAACATCAATAACCTTAGAGAACTAACCTAAAAAGCATAAATATTGGAATAAATATTTAAGTATACAAATCATCCCATAAAGGTTAGTATGCATGAAAAATAAAAAAATATCCTAACTTTCCACAACCTATTCATTGCTCTTTAAGACGCTTTACAAATCCATCGATCTACTTTGGCCAGGATGATTTAATAGGAATATAAAGTGGATAGTGAAACTAAATATAAATATTAAAATAAGGAAGATAGAAGGAGACTTAATGGGATGAATATTGGTAGCAATGAAGGTATTATATAATAGTTTGAAAACATTTCTCATAAAATACCATGAGCAAAGCTCGCCCCTTTTGCAATGCACTCCTTCTGGTGTGCACTCATGGAGATTGATGTGCCAATAAGTACTACAATATAAGTCATTAGTAAAGTGAAAAATATGAAAAATACCAAGTGTATACATATTCCCCACCAAATCTTATCACATGTCACAATAGTTTAATGTGAGATGATTCTTTGGGAAAGATACATAAAAACACAAAACCATAAAAGAAATGTTAAAATATTTTTTGATAAATGAACAACTGAAATAAACATATACATACCTTGAGTTATATTTTTACATAAATAACACATGAAAATATAGTAGTCTAAATCATGTTGGGAATAATAATTTAACTTGTAAACACTAGAGATACAAGGCTAAAAAATAAATAAAAGCAATGCACACATACATATGATAGTCAATAATTGGATGGAAATGAATAGATCTAAATATATTTTAGTAAAATATATAAAATTTGGTAAGTTTATATTTCTATGGTTCAATTAGAATAAAAATATATGAGTAAGAATATAAAATCAAATAAAAATCATTTAATTCATCATGTTGGGGCTAAAACAAAATATAAGAATCCAAGGAAAGACAAAATTAGACATAAAATGTAAAACTAGGAATGGATGGCCTATAAAAAGGGTGAAACATGAAATCATGAAATTTATAAAGGGGAATGAATGGCCCAAAAAAATAAAATATTAAACTCAAGGTCCCAAATATAACTAAGATAAATCCTATAAAGATAACATAATGACTAATAGAGCATCTATAAACAACTCAAACATTAAGCTTTTCCCAAAAAATGGAAAATTCTAAGGTTGTCATAATGTTAACATGTATAAAATTGATGGATAATATGAAATAAATAATATGGGATAGATTTTTAAAAAAAAACCTATTTTTCAAAAGTGAAAAAATAAGGGATGAAAAATAGGGCATCACGAAGGATAAAACATAGTCTTTATTGGAAATAAGACATTCTAATCATGTAGGACAAACTAAAAGTTTTCAACATCAATAATCTTAGAGAACCTAACCTATAAATCATAAATATTGGACTAAATATTTAAGTATACAAATCATCTCATGAAGGTTACTATGCATGAAAATAAAAAAAGATCCTACCTTTCCACAACCGATACACTGCTCTTTAGGACCCCTTACAGATCCATCGATCTACTTTGAAAGTTGGATACCTAATACATTAGTTGGAACCATAATTTATTTTAATAGAGATACATCCTACCCAATTATACTAGCCTACCTAATCCTAAAATAATGTATCTCTATCATGAGGAAAACTATGGAGTTTAAGTTTTGACTAAAAAAGTGGTGTACTAAGAATAAGAACACATTTTTTAGTGTTATATAAATTTTATTTTTTATTATGATGTCATGGATTTTGAATCTTTTGTATTATTTATATTTTCCTTCTCCATATAGATTCATAAAAATAGCCACGGGTGTTAAATATATCTAAAATATGAGATCTTACACTTAACTATGAAAGAGGGGAACCTAAAGACTAATATGCTAAGATACTCCTTGATTTACACCTTAGAAAAGAGTGAAATATTTAAATTTAACTTGGTGAGCTCAAAAGTAGGTAATAATAGGTATATCATTGTAATTATCATAGAACAAATAGGTTTTCCTAATAATTAAAAAAATGTAAAAAGGAAAAAGGTACAATGACAACCATATTGATGACTTTATCATAAGAGAGGGAAAATGTGGATGAAAACATGTAGATAAACTAAAATAAGTTTACCACATTATAATATTAGTGATTAAATGATGAAACACCACTCTTGACCATCACCTTGTCATTATAAAAATACACCTAGCTAAGGTTAGGAACAAAAGTGAGAGGGAAATGAAAAATGATTGGAATTTGTGAGGAGGGCCCAACTATAATCCCTAAGGCTTGTCATTGAAAATTATAAACAAAAAATAAAACAAACATAAGTAGTATAATTACATGAAGCATATAAAAGATGTAAAAATCTACAATGGTACAATAATATTAAAATATACCAAGGAATCAGAGAGGAAACTATGGCCAACAATAAATAAATAAGTGGTTGTAAAAATAAAATAAAGAGGATAAATGTTTGTAAGGAGTGTCTAGTTAATTCTTATGTCTTACCATGTAATTAATATAAATAAAAACCAAGAGGTGCAAAAATTAACATAGACCTAAGGATCAATATTAGATACTAAGGTTGATGATAGGAAACCTAGATGTGTAGATACAATAAGATTAAGCTACAACACAAAAGATTTTAAAAAACTTAAATTAAATGTTATCTTGAAATAATATAAACCAAAATTAACATGCAAAAGAAATATAAAATAATAAATAACATGAAAAAAAAAATTATAAAACAAAATCTTTAATAACTAAGCATTGGTTAGTTCCTTAAAGATGTGCCCTTCATTAGTTTACAATCTATAAGTGCTAGGTGCAAGAATGACATTGATAAGTTAAAGAGACCACCACAATTTGGTTTTATTTAATTATTTTTTATATGTGTAGTATAATTTAAATAATAAATATCTGACATTTAAAGTATGAACTTTGAATTTCTTGTAGTTTCTAAGAAATGTGATTTTTGTGTTGATGAGTGTGCTAAAAAGTCATCATATGTCACTCATAGAGTAAGTATAAACCCTATAGATTGGATTCATGATTATCTTAATTACTAAGTATTTAAAAAAAAGGATATTTCAACAAGATAAATCCACTTCTATTTTCAAGAGAATTTGGACCCATAGACTAGAGAGAATGGAGTTACCCTAGTGGCAGTACAAATACTAACATAGCAGTAATCCAAATGATACTCCATACTAATGTTTTTAAATATATTAGTAAGGATTTTTTGGTGAATTTAGCTTGAAAATTTTAGTGAGGGTGATAAGGTGTTGAAAATTTGTGTATAATTTTAAATTTAGAACAAAGCTACTTCATTTCCTTATTTTGAAATTCCCACCATTCTTAGATATGACAATGTGATAAATCTTAGAAAAATATAAAATTTGGTTAAGGATGGATTTTTATATAATGATTTTACTAAGATTATTAAGGGTCAAAGCTTATAATCACTTAGTGAAGAACTTTATGGTGGTAATAATGAATACATGGCTATCTTATGATCAAGATAACATGTCAATGAGATATAATCCTTATATAGAATGGCTACAGAGATTCAATAATTTGAAGATTAACTAAGGGAGATTGGATAAGATCATCATGGAGATATAAATGATCATACTTATTAGAAAAAGTGATGGCATCCTTATAAATCAAAGTTAATGGTAACCCATACATAAGCATTTTTGGGCTAATATGTGTTTGATAATATGGCCACCATGAACTCCACCATTTGATTACTAAATAATAGAAGGAAATTATTCTTCAATAGCATAATGGAGTAGGTTTCTTTTGGTGTATGATAATAAATAATTTTATGCTTAATTTTTTTCAAAATGATTGCTTACAGAGTCTAGTCTTTTCATGAGAGTAAGCTTCAAAAGGATAATTTTGGTGTTCAGTAAAATGCATGATGTCTTTATCTATGATATTTGTCAAGCAGTGAAAAATTATGTGGAAATAAGATAATCATCATTATGTTCTAAGTTATATGGATATATGCTCATGTGGATGAGGAAATCCATATTTTGTAGTACATGATGAGGGTGGAAAAGGGAAGTTGAGAAAGCAAAAATGTCGAGGATAACATTTTTATCTTATGGGATCACCACAATAGTAAAATATGTGAAATATTTAGAAAGAGAGGTAGCAATATCATGATATGGTACAATGTTTTTGAATTTTTCTTTTATAGACAATAATTATTTGGTGACATATAAGTTGTGAATCACTCACAGAATGTAAGTAAGAGACATACAAATTGTTTCTTGATTGTAATCAAAGGATGAGGGATTAATACTCAACCATGTTTTTAATAACATTAAATTTAAATTTAAAACATAGAGGAATGATTTTTTACAAATGAATTAGTGAAGACACACCCTTCCCTAGCTCGTTGAAGGAACTTGGGTTCATCAAAGTGGATTATCTAAGTATATTAATGAAAATAAATGGTGTCCTTAGTTAAATATTATAAAATGGATTTCGTAGAGGTTTTTATCTTATAAACTAAAATTTAAAGTTCTTTGAGGGCTTGGTCATTGAGATTAGAATTAAAATTATGGAAGTAGTCCTTAATTTTAATAACTTAATTAATGAATTTAATTAAAATTTGTTGGACGCAGATTGGATCTTTCTAAAACCATGAAGTATATAATATAAACATATATGTGAAGTAGATCTAGTTAAGGGGACTAAATAGTCTTCTTAAAGTAGATCTAGTTAGGAATTTTGTTAGAGAGCAAAAGCCAGACCTCCTTCTGCTTCAAGAAACTAAAATGAGTAAGGAGAAAGCTGAACAGATCAAATACTTTAAAAATTACACCTTTAAAGCAAGTAGCTCTGAAGGCGCTTCAGGAGAAACTGCGATATTATGGAAAAAAAATCTTTTTGCTAGTTCTATTTTGATGGAAAGTAAAAAAATTTTGGTGATTAAATTAACTAATGTTGACCAAAAGGAAAGCTGGTATGTTGTAAATATTTATGCTCCTAATACCAGGAATGAAAGGAAAAAGGTATGGGAAACTCTCTCAAAGCTCAGAAGGAAAGATCACTGTGGGCGTTGGATTATAATGGGAGACTTTAATGTCCCTCTCTATGATTATGAGAAAATGGGTGGTAATACTATTCAAATGGAAGGGAGAATTGATCTCATGGAGTTTATAAGCAAAGAAGGTTTTATGGATGTGGAGTTGCAAGGTATTCAGTACACCTGGAGCAACATGAGACTGAATAAGGAATGTATACAGGCCAAGCTTGATAGGGCTCTCATCTCCCCAGACTGGATAAAAGACTATAATTATAAGTTGGAAGCATGCCACAGAATAGGCTCAGATCATTTCCCTCTAATGTTCTCTGCGGTCAAACTAAACCAAAAAAAGAATCATCCATTCATATTTGAAAAGATGTGGATGTAGCATCCACAGTTTGAAGACAAAATAAAAGAGTGGTGGAATATCTCTATAGAGGGATCAGCTCTCTTTCGAGTTGTCTCCAAACTCAAAAATGTTAAAAAGAAAGTTAAGAAATGGAATAAGGACTGTTTTGGAAATATTTTTGTAGAAAAGAAGATCATCAAGGAGAACATCAGAAGAATACAGGAAAAAATCTAGCAATATGGATATACTTCAGAATCCCAAAGAGAAGAAAGTGAACAATTGGTACAGTACCAAGACATAATAACTAAGGAGGAAATTTACTAGAGACAAAGATCAAGGGTGCAATGGTTGAAAGAAGGAGATAAAAATACTAAGTTTTTCCACCTCTCCACTTTGAAACATAGAGCGAAAACACATATCCATCATTTGAAAAAAGGAGATCAGAAGATAATAGAGGAAAAGGAAATTAAGGAGGAAATGATTTCATTTTTCTCCTCCCTGATGAAGGCAGATAGAAACATCAACTTGAAAAGTCAGGCTGATATTCTACGAGTGATTCCCCCATTAATCTCGAAGGAGCAGAATAATATGTTATGTTCTATACCTAAGGAGGAGGAAATCTTTAAACCTGTTAGATCTCTTGGAGGAGAAAAAGCTCCTGGACCAGATGGTTTCCCCATGTTCTTTTTTCAAAAGCTATGGAAATTTATAGGAAAGGATGTTAGTAACGCGGTGAAGGAATTTTTTGGAGCTAAATAGATGCTAAAGGAAATTAATGCCACTTTTCTGTGCCTTATTCCGAAGAAAGTAGGTGTAGATATCCCTGATCAGTTCAGGCCGATAAGTTTGTGCAACTCTCTTTATAAGATAATTTCCAAATTTCTTACGACCAGACTAATCCAAGTGATCCCTTCGATAATTGTTGATCAGCAAAATGGATTCATTCCTGGCAGACAAATCCTCAACTCAGTTATAACAGTGCATGAGAATATTCATTCACTGCTCAAATCCAATACTGAGGGGTTCTTAATGAAAGTGGATATAGCAAAAGCATACGACAGGGTGGATTGGTATTTCCTTTCTAAAAGCCTTATTGCCTTTGGCTTTGACCAAAGAGTGGTTGATATTATCAAATAGTTGATATCTACTACTTCTATAGTTGTGTTGGTAAATGGGACCTCGTCTCATTTTTTCAAGCCATCTAGGGGATTAAGACAAGGGGATCCCATATCCCCTATTCTGTTTATTATCATGGCAGATAGTATGGGACGATACCTTGGGGACTTGGTTCATAGAGGCTAGTTTAAAGGTCTGAGACCCTCTTCGCATCCTTTAACTTGCTCCCATGGTCAATTTGTGGACGATACTATTTTCATGGGACAGTCTGAAGTTACTGAAGCAAGAATTCTTAAGGAAGCAATTAATCTGTACACCTCTGCCTCAGGACAACTGATAAACTGGAATAAAAGTGTAGTTTTCTTTATTAATACCCCTAATTATAGGCAGAACAAAATTTCTAGAATTCTTGATTGCTCCATAGGCTCTTTTCCTTCCATATACCTTGGTCTCCCTTTTGGATTGAAAGCCCCTGAAGCTTTTTGGGAAGGTCTTATAAATAAATTTAGTAAGAAGTTAGCGGGATGGAAAGGCTATCTTCTTAGCCAAGGAGGAAAGTTAATTCTCCTCAAAGCTAGTCTTCAAAGCATACCTATGTATGCTTTGAGTCTTTTCAAAATCCCCTCTAAATTTGCTAAAGCAATTGAAAAAATTCAAAGAAACTTTCTTTGGTCAGGTTCTGAGGAGAAAAGGAGAATGCCTCTTATTACATGGGATAACATTTTCAAACCGGTTAAGGATGGTGGACTTGGTATAAGGAAAATAAGAAGTATGAACAATGCCCTTTTAGCTAAACAGGGATGGAGGGTTTTTTAGGAAAATAAAGAATGGAGTAAAAGATGGAAGCATAAGTATCTATTTAAGGCACAGTCACTTCATGACTTCTTTACTACTCTAGATATTTCTCATCCGTCTGCTATTTGGGGGGCAGTCCAGGGAACTAAACATGTTCTTGAAGAAGGAAGTTCATGGAAAGTAGGTAGTGGTAAAAAGGTGAAATTCTGGGAAGATATTTGGTTAAGAGGTAAACCCTTACAGGAATAATTCCAAGATAAAGATGTTATAGAAAGATGTAAACAAAGAGTGGGTATAATGGTAAATCAATACTGGTAGAACAACACTTGGGTAAATCTCACTGACTATGATCAAGATCTCAAGGATATTCAATTATCCCTAAATGCTATATCTCTATATCCTAATCAAGAAGATAAAATTGTTTGGTATAAGGAGCCAAGTGGACAGTTTAATGTCTCTTCCATTTTCATCTCCAAGGGAGATGGCAGAAAACCGTTATGGACAAGGGCCTGGATTAAGGGGCTCATTCCTAAAATCAAGTTCTTTTTCTGGACCCTTCTCCAAAACAAAATTTTGACTCTGGATAATTTACAGAAATGCGGAATCAATATTGTTAACATGTGTATTCTATGTAAGAGAGACCTTGAAGATAGAGATCATCTGTTTGTGAATTGTTCCTTCACTCAGCTTGTTTGGAAGGAGGTTCTCAATTTGTGGGGTATTACTTGGATTCACCAAAAAAATGTTGAACTCTCTCTCAAAAGCTGGTATTGCCCTTCAAAGAATCTTGAAGTTCTCTTCTTTTATAAAATTACTCTTCCCCATATCTGGTGGGGAATATGGAAGGAAAGAAATAACCGAATATTCAGAAACAAAGAGCTCCCTGGATGGGTGGTAGGACAGAACATCATTAGAGCTCTAAAGGAAAATTTTTCTTCTCAAAAAAATCTAAGCTCTAATCTCAATGTGGATAATCCCCTGAGGATGGATTCTATTCCTGGTAAATTTGATAACCCCAGATCAGGTGTTACTTGGATCAGTCCACCTCAAGGTTGGATTAAAGGTAACTTTGATGGTGCAGCAAAAGGGAATCTGGGGAATGTTGGTTGTGGTGGTATCCTGAGAAACCATGTGGGTATGGTTATTGATGCTATAGCAATTCCCATTGGTATATCTAACTGCCACATTGTAGAAGCTACAGCTGCCCTTCAGACCCTTAAACTAGCTATGGACTCAGGATATTCCAAATTGTGGCTTGAAGGGGACTCTTTGAATGTTATAAATATCCTTAATAACAAGAATACTGTGTCTTGGACCATAGAGGATAAGGTAAAGGAGATGAAAACTCTTTTGAATAAGTTTGAAGATATAAAAATCACCCACACCTACCGTGAAGCCAATGGTGTTGCAGATTGGCTTGCTAACTATGCTATCCGGGAAGGTCAAAAAGTGAGGTGGGATGAAACCTTAGATAGGATCGTGGATTTAAGGGTGATCATTCTTCTCGATGCCACACATGTGAATGAAGGTAAGATTGGAGTGTAATAAAAACATAATGAGTAGGAGGAGTGGCAGCACGGGGAAAGGAACTCTATTATTAAAGAGTAAGGTCCTCAAGAGGGAGAAGCGGATCCTGAAAAGCCAAAAACAAAGTCGATGTCCCAATCAACTTGACAGTAGGAGGATCCAAGGTAATATCCACAGTAATTGGGATTCAAAGAAAATGAGTATGGCGCGTGAAAGGAAGGGTGAACCCCATAAACAGGAGCCCAAGAGCTGTGCAGAATGGAGAGAGAAACATCAATTATGGAGAATTCTACAAAAAGGGAATGTTATGAGCTACATGGAAAGACTCCATGGCTCTAAACCGCATATCACGATGGCCTTCTTCAAAAATTGGTCTGACGACAAAGTCACCTTGCATGGTATAACTGTAAATTTAACTGAGGATTTTCTTGTTGAGATTACAAGGTTGCCAATGGATGGACTCAAATTTTCCAAGCAGACCAGCATATCGAACGAGGCCTTTTGCAAGTTCCCCAAAATAGATGAGGAGGAGCAAAAGCTGGTCAAAAATGGGGATTTCTACGAGCTGGACCAGATTAAAGGGATTTGGAGGGACGTCCTAAGCTGTATAAGGGAGTAATTCATCTTGGACGGGAGAAGCAAACGAGTGCATAAGTTCCATTTTGTATTCCTCAACCACTTCAGGCATAAGGTTAGCTTGTCTTTTCCTTTCTATCTTTGCTACTCCCTGATTCAAAGCCTTTATGCTCATAGGAAAAAGGATTTGTGCCCTATTCTTCACGAAGGCCTTATCCTGCTTATTGAAGGCTATTGCAAGAATAGGGCACTGGTTAAGTATCCCAAACAGGGGAAAAGTAAGTTGCCAGGAAATAAAAAGAATGAAAATGTAAGCAGGAGAGGCAAAATCAAGACCCCTAGTCCTAATAAATAGAATGTAGAAGAAGAAAGGGGTCGGGAGAGAATTGAAGAACCCGAGGAGGAAAAACTAGAGGAAGATGGAACTGAGAGCTGGGACACCAACTCTTGTAATGATGAAGAAGGATCTGAGGAAATTGAAAAAGAAAAAGTTAATACAGAGGAGGATTCAGCTATTAGAACAGAGGAGACGGAGGAAAACTAGAAAGTGTCGAAGGATGATTTTGTTTAGGAAGATCCTGGTGAGGACCCAACTTCTAAGAATGAGAAGGAAATTTCTATCCAGGATGATATTCAAAATATGGAGAAGGAAATTCAAACTGGAATCAATGAGCGGGAACAAAAGAGTCAAGAAGACTTCTTTGAAGAAGCAAGGATTAGTCCCAATAAAAAGTCTAAGGATTGGAGAGGGAAGAATCAGAATGAAGAAATTCACACTCCTATGACCTGGGTTAACTGTAAAGCTGAGTCTTCTTCCCAATTTGATTCCTAGTTGTGTAGGGAGATCATTGATCTCAAGAGAAAAGTGGAAACATTGGAAGATTCTCTGAAAGCTACTTGGAACAAAGCAAACAACATGGAAAATCAGTTAAGCGAGATCCCTGTCAAGCTCAAAGCTTATGAAAACAACCTCCGGGAACTAATAAAGGATAATAGAAAGAAAATGGAGGAAGTAACGTCCAACATCTGTGCAGCTGCTATCAATATAGGTAAACGAGCCAATGAGGAGACCAAAGCACTAGAGGGTCCCAACAAAAAGACAAGGCAAAGGTCCAGAAAGAAAGATACACAAAAAGGAGCTTTGCTGGAGGCTACCACCCAGGAAACTGCTTTGAAAGGAAAAGAAGCCATGAACTTGATACTGGAACTGGATGAATAATCTGGTCCTTCTTGTTGGTTTAGAAACTGGTACTGATCTTTGTTCTTCTTTTGTTATCTTTTGTTTGTTATGCTACCATATTTTTGTTTCTGGGTTTTGACCGGATGTGTCTCTAATGGTTTCAGGTCCATTTAAAACCTATTTTGGCTACCTCTTAGTAGTGTTTTTTAGGTGATGCCTGTGGGCTTAGACGTTCTTTATTTTGCTTTCTGTTACAGGGTTTCGGGGCCCCTTCAAAACCTGTTTTTACCTCAATTTAAAACATATATGTGAAGTGTTTGATTTTATATTTTGTGTATTTTTGTACTTATTTATACCTGATAGTCTAATCAAATAATTAGAGAATGCAAAGAGCCTTTCATTTTCTTTCTTAGAAGGTTAGAAGGTGAAGAGACATCAAGATTGTAAAAGACTATAAATAGTAATTTGATGTAATAGAATCTAGTTCAATGTGCTGCTAGAGATTAATAGAAAATTTCTTATTATGTTTTTCCCTTAATTTATTTTATGTATGGTGTATGCATAGTCGAGCACTCTATTTTTCTTTGTTTTGTAATCTAATGCAATACAAATTATGCTCATGTTCCTTTATATAGATGCTCCATCTTAATTTTTGATCTAATTAAAGATGTTTCATGTGGTTTGTATGATTTCCATCTCTCTATCACCTATTCTACTCTCCATTATGCAAGTTATCCGTATAATTAGCATGTTGTGGTGAAACTCTAGGAACCTCTGCTAACAATGCTACAGTGAGCATGGAACCAAATTAGATGAACTATGCTAAGATGGTTGTTAGGGATGAGATATGTATAATGATGGATAAACAAGAGAATTAAGAATTTTTCAAAGGACTAAGTGTGAAGAGTTAGAAGTACTATAGAGGAGGTCATTCGATAACACATCTATGGTGAAATCTATGAAATTTTTTGGTTCAAATTACCTAGACTATTAGCTATATGGCTAGATAGATTAGAATACTATTTATTTAGTCCAAGGATAAAAACATTTATAAATTGGATTGAGGACAATATAGAGATATTACATAATCTAGATACTCACTGGTCTCAAGTGGTAGATTAATGGATGAAGACTATAGTCGATGGCTATATCATATAGTTCATAGTACAAATATACATAGCTTTTGAGACTATGTAGGATTAATTTTATTAAGGAATCAAAGGGAAGTTTTTGTAATGACAACCCATATTGATCAAGATGTTGGTTTTAGAGAAGTCCATGGTACATTCTTTATCTAACATGGAGTAGGCACTTTGGGCACCATGGGGGTGCATATGAGAGAATGTGGATGACAAGGAGTCGAGTAAGAGGAACTTAAACTTGATCCTAGAAAATGGAAGGCAAAAAGACTCTGATAAATAATAAAATTTTGGAACTCAACATAGATCTACAGTAGTAAAGATGATGAAATATGATAACTGACCCTCGAGTAACTATGAGTAGGACTAGAAGTAAAGTATAAGTTGCTAGACCTAGAGAAGTGCAAGGAAAAGATGCTAGAGAAGAAAGTTTGATGAAAAAAGGTGTGTAAACTCATCAAAAATAATTTTATGATGAATATGATGAGAATATAGATGAGAAAGAGGATTCTAGAAGTAGAGAGGCTAAGGTAGATTAGCTAGGAAATAGTGGCAGGTCACAATTAACTAAGGGGCTTTTTGCTAGAAACAGGAAGGAAAGTTCCTAAGAATTTTTTTTTTTGAAGGTAGTAATATTATAGGTTCAAGTTTGAATAAAAATGAATTTGGAAATAAGAATAATTAATTTTAAGAGTGTGTATCCTCCAATCCCATTTTATTTATAGAAGGTACATAGAGATAAGATGACTCAAGAGGGTTTGATTCCTTTACTAACAAGTTTAGAAGGCTCAATACAGGAACCAAATGGGTATTAGAAAGAAATAAGTTATAGGATGTATAATTCTTGGTTACCCCTAAAAATAGTAGTGATAAGTAGCGTATAGTCATAGTAACCACTATGCAGTCACTCAACTACACAATGTCTAGTGCACAGACACCACTAGTTATAGTTACCAATATTCTGACACTTGCAATAATAGCTAATAATCCATAAAATATGACACTTCATGAAATTATGTTTATACATTTAATATATTATGATGTATCTTTGGATCCATAATAGTACTTAGTCACATATGAGATGAAATGGGTTTTAAAAAGGGTTACATCAGATGATGTGAAGAAATGCAAAATCATAGGAGCTTTGTGAGGATGTGCTTTGGAGTTAATTTAAAATATAAAATTTGATACCTTAGATTTAAAACAAGTCAAATATTTTTTGATAGAGGAATTTAAATTAAAAAAATTCTGTAGTTAAGTGATCCAATATCTAAAGGAGATTTGGAAAAAATCAAGAGAAAATGGTTGGAGAATATGATCGTATGTTCTCTCTAATGTAATGAATAAAATTTATTTTATTCTCAAAGATAAATATAAGGATGTTTGGTTCTTAGGTTTAAAACCTAGAATAAGGTTCACTATCATGTAAACCTAATTATCCACTAAATTTGATGTTCAATCTATTACCATCAGGGTTGAGTAGATAAAAGACTATGCAGATCTCTCCTCAATAAGATCAGAAGTAGAAGCTAAGTTAGATGTTTTTCTGAGTATGAACAAAATGCATGAAAATGACAAGCCCAAATTAGGTTTATGGTAAGTAGAGTGTGGTTTCAAGGGACATCATAATAATTATTTCCTAATAATCAAAATATAATTTTGTGAACTTTGAAGGGTAGTGGGACATCATACATCCAAATTCCATCTCCTTCAGTAATATATTCAGAAATCACACCATGTACTACAATTTTTCCAAATATACAAATCATGATAAGACTAGTTACTAGTCATTTTAGGAATTAAATCATGATATAACAAAGAATGTCTTTGTAGTTTCAACCTAGTAGATACCCACTACAAAGCAAGAATTTCTAAGACTAGATGAGATGATAAATGTGACATAAGGTAGCCTAGAATGGGTGCCTTCATCATCACAAGATCATATTCCATCATCACCATAGTACCAACCAAAAGGCCTAGCTAGTTGGATTAATACATCATCTCCTCATATCAATATTCTAGTCAGTTTGCACAACCATGGGACAACACAAGTATTTAAAAATAATAAATAACTAGGACCCCAACCTCTTCTCAACATCATTATGGAGTATATGATGCATATATAAACTAATAGGGATGATACAATGGACAACAATCCCAAGGTTGGGGATATCAACTAAATACAAGAGGATACAAAAAAGGATATTAGGGAGAATATCATGGAAGATATCATGGAGGTTAAAATAATGATAATTAGAAAAATTGACTACCTATGTGATGTTATCTATGCAAATCATATAATCATTTTGTGTGTAATTATCCCACAAATCCCCAAAGGAAATTTTATTGTGTATATTATAGGATTGAAGATTAACATCAAATAGAAGACTACCCTATTTTGGGAAAACAAAGGAGAAGTTAGTGTGTAACATAAACATGATTAATGTGTAACTAAAATAACATGCATTTGTGCAAGCTGTCATAAGTTAACAAAAGGATGAATAGGGGTTACCTCCATTAGAGATGCCTCAAGGTCTAAGTATTAGAAAATTTTAGTAGGATACATATCCTAACCCTAAAATATAAAACAATTTAATGTATTTGTGTAGGTATTATAGGAAATACAATAAAATCCATATTGTGATGAATATAACACTATTATTGATGCTCAAATGTATGGGAGGATTATTTAGATCATACAACAAAAAGGTATTGTGATCACTTTGATAGATCTAATGAAACTACTCAGCACATTATGCAATGAGGATTACTCCTAAAATATCATGAATATCCTTCATAATCATATAAAGAGTACATAATAAGGACAAACAAGGTTTGAAAAAGTAGTTTGGTATGTCAAGACCAATAAGCCTTGAGATGTGGATTCATGACTAGATATCTATTTGGTTGGATATAAAATCGTAAATGCATTATTTGACTTTAGTAGTACCATTAATATGATTCCTCTCTCCACATGGGAAGCCATTGGCTGACCAACTTTGAGTTATAGTCTAGTAACATTAATATTAGTATATTACAACATAGTCAAACCTATTGACCAAGTAGAAGATGTTGAAATTAAAGTATCTAAACTTAGCTTATGAAGAGACTTCAAGGTCATTAACATGAATATAGTAGATACCCATTAACCTACCTTAATTTCTAATAAATGGGATTATGATATCTAAATGAATATTAACATTATGCATAATTAGTTAAAATCACATCAAAAATATAAAATAGTAGTCATAACTCTAAATAAATCTGAATAGAAGACATATATCATTCCTAAGAAACCAAAATATCCTAATGCTTATATGGATAATAGTTGATTAAGGTGGGGATATATGAAAGGAAAATTGGGGTGCACACTATTTAATGCTAGAAGTGGAAGCCCAATACTATGCAATAGTAATAATCATTGGTATTTAAACTAGTTATCAAAAAGTTGCCAATTAGATAGGTTCAAATTTAAGAATGTGTTTCTCCTTTAGTACATTCATCAACAAGATCTAAGGTAGAATTTGTGTATAATAATAGTGAAACTATAATGAATTACATTGAACATACCCATGAAGGAATCCTCCCCTTTGATTTAACATCATCCATAAGTGGTGACTCAGATGCACAGATCTTGAATTAGTTTCGTACAGATCATGATTTGAGACCTCTACACATGGTGTTCACTGTAGAATGCCAAATACCTCCATATTTGTTAATTGATGATATTAATACATTAATCTTGAGGTTTTAACACCATGTACCATAGGTATAACAATTATTCATTGCACTATGATATGCACTGAAAGGAACTAATATAACATGGTGAATATACATAAAAACATAGATATGCATTGGGAGGATGCCTGTGAAATCTTGTGTGGAAGGTTTTAGCTACCAGCTAGTATTAAATAATAATGGCCCTTATTTAAAGAGGTTAAATGTTAAAAATTAAACATCCATCAATGCATAGACATATAGACTACACAAGGAATAGATCCTCGATATTGCATGCATATATTTAGTCATACCCTTGCACCTCTTCCAATATCTTGGTAAATGCATTAAGAGAATATAAGAGGAACCAAACACTGGATATAACTTTAATATAATTTTATTCTAAATTTTGTATTTGAAGATGATAATCCTTTAGTACAGAATGCCCTATAAAAGATCAAAAAATTTATATGTCAAAGACATGCAAAAGATTTAACAAATATTACTGAATCATCTTCTCATCAGGAAGCTACAAAAGATCTAGATTTTTCACTATGTAATTACAAATCTAATTAAAAAATAGTTCTAAATTCAGCCCTATAATATAATAAATAATGATCTGTCAAAGTTGAGCGACAATGATAGTGATGGGGATCTTGATTTAGAAGGGTTCTTTGAACCAAAACATGAAGAGGATCCTAAACTAGTATAAAACATAGATAAGGTAGAATAAGAGAAGTTACACAATATTGACATCCCAAAATAGGAAGGAAAACATATTTTATAAGATATTATGCTTGGTGTATTAGGTAAAATATATTAATAATCATTGTAGAAATCTTTTAGAAATAATTGGATAGAAGTAACCCCTAAGCTTGCATCAGTGGAAGATTACTAGGGAAAGAGTAGATATTTAAAGCCTTATAGCTATTAAGAGTCTACTAGGATGTGTTTCCAAGTAAATTTTTGGAGTTCAAAGGCATAGATCCATCCTTGGGATAGATGCACATTGAGATAAAAGAATGCATGCCCCTGATTAAAAATTTACCCTATATACTCAATCCTAACATGAAAACTAAATTAAAGGCTAAACTAAATCAAATGTAAGAATTTATAATTATTTATCTAGATGAGAAGGTAGAATGGGTGAGCCCCATGGTGGTAAAACCTAAGAAGATGGGAGAAATATGGGTGTGTGGGGATTACCATGCACTCAATGATTTTTGTGTCAATTATCCATTTTCTATCCCTTTTACAGATGAAGTAATTTAGTATGTCACTAGGAATGAGGCATATTCCTTTACAGATGGTTTTAGTGGGTACCACCAGATTCCAATTGCTAAAGAATAGTAGGCCAAAACTACCTTTGTTATTGCATGGGGGTTATTTACATATAAAGTAATGCCATTTGGTTTATAAAATACACATGTTGTCCTTTTTATAGCTATGGTAAATGCATTTAAATAATTCATTCATGACTTCCTAGAGGTGTATATAGATGACTAGTCAATTTTTTCTCTATTTAAAAATAAATTGTCGAAGATCAAATTGATGTTAGATTGATGCAGGGATTTATGCATCACCTTAAATTTAAATAAATATCTATTTTTTACACCTTTTGGTGTGTTTTTAGGTCACATACTATGAAATAATGGAATTATGGTTGATCCATCTAAAATTATTGTTATTTTAGGAATTCCACCTCCTAAAAACTCAAATGCAGTGTGCAAGTTTTTGGGTCATACTAGATATTATAAGAAATTCATAAAATGATATACAACTATATTAATAGCCATAGAAAAGCTACTATGCAAAAACACAAAATTTGAATGGACACCTAAGTGTTAAACAACATTTATTGAAATAAATTAGAAGTTGGTAATATCACCCATCTTCATATTTCCTGATTGGAAAATGCCATTCCATATATATGTGGATGCTTCAGACACTACAATAGGAGTCATCTTAGTGAAACCAGGAAAAGGTGGGATAAATCATCTAATACATTTTGAAAGTAGGAAACTCTCAAGTGGAAAATAATTAAACAAACACTAAGAGATAAGCACTTGCCATGGTGTTTACATTATAAAAATTTAGGCATTACTTGTTGGTTACTCCTTTTGAGTTCTTCCCAGACCACCAAGAATTATGATACCTAGTCAATAAACCAATACTATGGGGATGGATCAATATCTAGTTTATGTTCTTATAGGAATTCCAATTTTGAATCAATGTGAAACCAATATGGAAGAATGTGGGGTTGGATCATCTCATCAGACTACATAATGGTGAAGAACTAGAGGAACTCAAAGATAAATCTCCTAATGTGCTTCTATTTAGAATTGATGTAGTTATTGATAACATTAAGGACATTAAAAACTTATTAGAATAAGGAAGTTCCCATACACATTATATAGAGATGTACAATAAGTATATGGCTACTAGAGTTATACCATATATCCTCATTAATGGTTTCTTGTACAAGTTGGGTAAAGATAATATATTACACAGGGTAGCTCTACAAAATGAGTGACCCCTAATTGATTTAATAAGCTCACCAAGGAATTATAGGAGGAAAATTAATAGGATATGATACTATTATGATAATACTTAAAAGTGTTTTATGGTGGTATACACTTTTTCAAGATATGCACAGAGTTGTTAAACACTACAACATCTGTCAAAGAATGGGTAAGCCTAATCAGTGATATGAAATGACTTTATTTCCTATTCTTGTAGAACAACCTTTATAACAATGGGGAATAAATTTTACCATACCTATGGCTCCTTTGAGTAATTTTATTCATGATAGACACATTATCATGGCAACTAACTATTTCATAAAATGTGTAGAATTTGATGTTACTCCAAGATGTGGTGTGAAGGATGCTGCCAATTTATTATATGAAAACATTATCACATAGTTTGGATGTCTAATTAATTTTTTAGGTGATATAGGCATGAAATTTATAAATAATACTATTGATACTCCCATATAATAATTCATGATATCACACCATAAAACTACAACTTACCATTCATAGGCTAATAAATAGGCAGAAGCATTAAATAAAAATTTGAATAAGATGTTAACAAAAATTTAGAATGTATAAAGAGATGAGTGGGAGGATAAAATTACTATAATTATATGGTACTATCTCACACATCAATATATAGCCACTATTCACTCCTTTCTAATTAGTATATGGCATCAAGGTAGTAATGCCTATGGAGTACATTGAACGTAGTCTATGCATTACAATGATCATAAGGTTAGGGGATCATGACTCATTAAGGTTGATATTGATGGATTTAATTAAAATAGAATAAGATAGGTTAAGAACATAGTAAACCCAAAAAATCAATAAACATATTCAAAAATTATGGCATGATCCTAATAGATGATCTAAGCAATTCTACCTAGATCAAAATGTATTGCTTTATGAGAAAATATTTAAAACATTCCCAAAAAAGCTGCACATATAATGGAAAGGACCCTATATAATTTATGAAGTATCACCATAGGGTAACATAGTGCTAAAATATTTTTAGGGAAACATTTTAGCAGGGTGAATCAATGGTTTTAGGCTTTAGCCATATTGTCTTTAATCTCTATCATGATACTAAACATTGAGTGGGTGTTGAGTAGCACCATGTAGTTAGGATTTTATTTAATGTTGTTTTTCTTATTTTTTTCATAGGTTATAATGTTTTTTATTATTCTCATTATTTCAAAACACATCATAACCACCATAAATAGTTATCATCATAGGATGAAAGCACTTGGCCTAGATCAAATTGTATTGCTTTATGAGAAAATATTTAAAACATTCCCAAAAAAGCTGCACATATAATGGAAAGGACCCTATATCATTTATGAAGTATCACCATAGGGTAACATAGTGCTAAAATATTTTTAGGGAAACATTTTAGCAGGGTGAATCAATGGTTTTAGGCTTTAGCCATATTGTCTTTAATCTCTATCATGATACTAAACATTGAGTGGGTGTTGAGTAGCACCATGTAGTTAGGATTTTATTTAATGTTGTTTTTTTTGTTTTTTTCATAGGTTATAATGTTTTTTATTATTCTCATTATTTCAAAACACATCATAACCACCATAAATAGTTATCATCATAGGATGCAAGCACTTGGCCAAGACAACTCACCCAAGAAAGATGGCCACCACTATACCAAGCTTGGTAAATAATTTTGAGAAGGAAAAAAAAAGATAAGTATGGTTAATAGAAGGCCAATAATTAGTTTATACCATTAATAATGTAGTGTCTCAAAATATTATAGTAGTTTGAAATTAGATTTGACACTAAAATGACAAGTGGATCCATAAAATGAATTGATTAACAAAAGGGACACCTAATCACCAAAAGTAATTATCAGATATAAATCACACAATCTAAGAAAAAAATATCATATCAAGATGATTTCTATCATCTAATATTAATTTCAAAGAGAACATTTGTGTGCATGCAGTCAATATATTCAAAAGAGGTGGTAACATGAATTTGGGTGCCAACCCTCTATAAAAGAAAGAGATATGGATAATGAGCAGACATTAAATTATCTAAATAACATGATATTTATATTATCACCCTTTTGACTATGTATTTATGAATACATTTTTCATTAGAGTACAATTCCTTAGATTAATCATTAGCTTTGCTCATTCATCCAGCTATGGATAGAGATCAATTATTTATCCCACTATCTGATGCTCAAAAGGAGGAAATGAGAATAGGTTTAAGGATATGACAAATGAAGTTAAATGATATATAACACTTAGATTTCATTTATAGGGTAGAATATAATCTATTTACTCAATAATCCTAAGGAGTAACATAACTAAGAACTTTAACACCACAACATCCACTCAGTGGTTCTGACACTGAAAGGTTGCTCAATTTTCCTACTAATTTAACTATTTTTAGAATATTGGAGTCTTATTCCTAATTTAGTTAAGGGTCTGAGTTCACTAAATTAGTAAAGAATATTTCAATAAATAGAGTACTAATTTGTATAATTTATTTGACCTTCATAAATTTTTAAAAATAGTAACTAAATAGGAGAAATATAACTTATCTTAAAACTAGGCTAATACAACTGAGACCAAGGCTAGTACTATCTTTGAAATATTGGGACATATTTATAAATTAGGATATATATTTTGTTTGGTGAAAGTATAGGAGTACCAAAAATAGGACACTTTAGGGTTTAACACTATAGTCTAGGTCTTACCATTATTTTCCACACTGGTTAGAGAGATCTAAGCTTTTGGAGTTTTTTCCACTATCTCTATATTAGTCTACCTATAAAATTCTAAGTCTTGACTATCAATGAAGCTTCTTGTAGAGATGATTTAATCTCCAATCCTAGATCTTCCTTATTCTTGAACTTGAATGAAAACTTTGAGAAAGAGGTGGGGTTAGTGTGTGTAAGATGCACTGAACATGTATCCACACCCCTTTTGTGGGAACACTTCTTGCATACCAATAATTTGAAGAGGGATCAAACCATATATAGTTATACCACTTTATGTGCTTTGTGCAATAGTATATTGAAGATGGAAAATTGTTAAACTAGGTGTTCTTGATGTGGCTAAGAATTAGTGTGAGGGTTTGAATATGATGATAACTACATTAGATGGTTGTATGAAGAGAATATGAAAATTTGCCTTGCTTTGATTTAATTTATGATAATTTCCAATCACCCTCTAAATTAAATATTAATGGGATTTTATAGAGATCTATTGGTCATGGGTCGAATGTATTCATGCTAGGCCAACAAGATGAAGGATAAGAACCAAAAAGAAATGACTATTGGAGATAAAAATGCAATTAGACAAGAGTACCAAAATTAGACACCCTAGGGTTTAGTGATATAATCCAAGTTGGGTGAGATAATCCTATAGGTACAGTACCTAGTGGGATGGAATTAGCATGGGAAATGCAATGTGACTGAGCTAGAATCATGTTTCAGAAGTCTATGGATGATTAGGAATAGGAAAAAGGGTGTTTATAAGGGTCACAAGAGTATTTAAGAAGGAAATATGGATAAAGTGTCACAAGCCACACTCAAGCTACCAATTTTGATAGTTTATATGACTACATTTTCCCTCCCTTTATTCTAGTGATGTAGTAAAGAAAAATACTAGGATAAAGGAAAGTAGAAAGTGCACCTAAACTTACCTGCAAGGGTGAAGCTCATGAAGCTATGTGATATTGGGTATGCATAGAGAAAGCACATTATGAAGTGTATATATATACATAAGAGAAAATTAAGAGTAGATCAATTTTTAATAGATATGGTATATCTAAAATAAAAATGTATTAAGCTGCGTAAGAGAAAGAGATGAAGAGAAAGGAATGAATAAACCTCACTAGGTATGCAAACGAATACAAAACTTGTTGTGATGCTGAGTGATGTTGGGTATGTGATGAATGATATTGTACCAAAATTAGTATCATGAATGGAGCTAAGTGGTTAATTCCCCAAGAGTGGCTCAAGAATATAAAGGCTAGCCCTTTGGCTCCATCATCACCCACTAAGTGAAGCTAGGTGGTCATGCATGTTTTAATCAATTTTTGGACTATATGTCCAATCGCTCTGAGTAAGTAGCTCAAGAATAAAAAGGCTAGCTAGATCTTTGGCTCCATCATTGCCTTGTGAAGTGAAGCTATAAACTAATACCATTATAAATGTGTGTCATATGAGATGACTCCTAAATCCCATGAATGCTCTATAATATGATAATGTGGTGTGGATAGTTGAATGTTTACTAGAAACTAGGCCAATCTTGGCCAACTCTAGAAGGAGGAGATTAGGTTTGTATGAAAGACACTCTAAAACTAGAAATAAAGATTATGTGGAAGCCAATTGAGAATGTAGAGGTTAGGCTTGTTTGAAATCCACTCTAAAATGATGTCAACTACCTAGAGATGGAGTAAGGCATGAAACTACTAAGAATGCTTGTGTAATATACTACACATGGAAATAAAAATAAGACCAATGTGTTATACACATTTCCCCTAGTCACTAGTGTCTATAACATGGATTCTTATCTAGAAGTTATACCAACTGCTGAATCTAAAACTAGAATCAAGATCCATCATTTCACAAATAATGCCCCCTATATCTAGATTCTTTGAGAAAAATTATACTAAAACTACTGAATCTAGATTGATCCTTATCTAACAAAACTATAGGCATGCCAACCTTTTTGTGTATTTTTGGAAAGTTTGATTTTTTTGTTATATTGATACGAGCACTAGAAGTAGGACACCCAATTATCTAATGCTATTTTCCATGTTTGGTGTTGTTGTCCTTTACTAAAAATGATGACTATTTTGTAATTATCACTATTTTCTGGTCTATCTACTTGGTTTGACCTCTAATTGCTATTCTGAGTGTTTTAAAACTAATTTTTCAACTAGTAGAGTTTTGATCTCTATGAAAAAACCCATGTTTGTTCCCCCCTCTTTTGAGGGTAGGAATGAAGACCCTCTAATGACTTCCCTCAGAATAAAGAGCCTTGAAAGTGTGTTATGTTGTAAAATACATGATATAGCAATGATAATCAAAATGATGTCTCAAGATATAGCATAATTTGTATTGAATATTGTTAGATTAATAGGGGTATGCCTAGATATATAACAATGTAATAGTATGTGCAATGTACTAGATTGATATTGGAAATGTTAGTTGTTAGTTGTTAAGGAGGTATAGATCATGATGCCCATCATGGCATCCAAGATAGAAATAAAATGCATGATGTGGATCATGGAATTGCAAATAATGAGAAGTAGACAAAAAACAAGCTCACAAAGTAAGAAGCAATATAAGTACAAGAGTGTCCAAGGGGCCAAGAAAATAAGGGACATGGGCATATGCCACTCAAACTAGAAATCAAGCATATAAGGCATGTTCAAATTCCACATACACATACAATTGAAAATAAGCAAGGTTGGCTCAAGGGCCACAATTACATAGAAGAGTCCAGGTAAAGGACATTGACAAATTTCCTAAGGCACAGATAAGAATAGAAGCAACATGAGTTGGGAAATGTAATTACATCTAGCTATACAAAGTAATAAAGGAAAGCATGTAATAGACTAGAATTACAATTACATCTAACTAGCTAAAGCAAGAAGTGAAAATATGAAAGACAAAGAGTATAAAACTAGGTATATGCTAAGAAATACACAACTATTATATACTAGTGAGTGTTGCTATAGTGATCTATGTAAACTAGTAAGTAATGTACATCAACATGATAACTAGAGTGTGTGGTGTAGGAATGGCATAACTTGAATGGTGTAGTCATGTAGAATTTTCTCCAAGGGGTAGATATATCGATGTATGTCTCAAATGTAGAAGTAGGATGCCCCCTCAATGGGTAGAGTGAATCAATCATAGATCTATATGTCACTGCACACACTCAAAGAAGATCAAGTGAAGTATGGTAATTTAGATAAATTGACAAACAATAATATAAAAAACAAACTATAAGTCTAGCATGATAGCATAAATTTAAAGCATGGATAATGCATACAATTGAAATGTTTTTTTGTATTTTGAGTTATTTGAATGTTTTTGTATTTTGAAATTATTATATTATTTTTGTTATTTTTAAATATTTGAATGTTTTTATATTTTGATATAAGCTATTTACAATCAATAATGAGTAGACTATGTACAAGAAATACTAAGAAACTATGTACAAATAATTGAAAGGAAGATATATATACAAGTAATTTTAAAATAAGCAATATATACATAATGATGTAAAATATTAGGTTGGAGGGGGTAAAGGGTCCAAAGATGGAGCTCATTGGGGATGGATAAGGAGGAAGGGATTATGTCCATCATCAAATACCTCAAGATCATCATCATAATTATAATCATATGCCACATATTCGGTATGCATGGTGGATATCTCCTTAGGTGTTAGTAAGATCTATGTTCTTTATGTAGTTAGCGATCTATCACTCATAATGGTGTCATCATATCGATGATGAAATAAAGGTTTCTCTAGTGGTGAAGATCTTGAGTCTCCTCAAGGACATTTAGCTCTAGTATTAGATAGCTTTGATGGAAGTGGTGAAGCTGGTGTCAGTGGTGATGTAATCTGAATAATACATAAACCTATAGTTTATTTAATCTCTAATATAAAGTTATACATGATTTTATATTGTGGCTTATGGTCTTATGAATAAGACAAAATGGGTGACCATCTTTCCATGATAACCTACTAATAAATTTGTGTCATATTATAGGTAGTGTGATTAATCCATGATCAAATAACATTTGTAGTATAATCTATGTTGATGTTGTGTATTTCCTACCTAAATATAAATGACTAGCTTTATATCCATAGAGGTAACCATGTGAATTGTATGTGCCAAGTAATCTATCTATGGCCTTAAATGTGGAGTGTATCCTAAGAGTGTAGTGAAAGATGCTATGAGTGACATAAGATATGTAATGAGAGCTCTAGAGTCATCTCAATACTCTCTTGGGCCAACTGGTGTAAAGCTCAATCCACATAAATAGTAATTTGTGAGTGTGGATGATGTATCATCATCTGAAGTAGCTTAGGAATATGTATCAACATCATGTACATATAGTAACCTAGAATTTACCACAAGGGGTAATTGTGATATGAGAGTGTCATCAACTGTAGTAGTAGTAGAAGATGGAGGTACTGTGAGAGTATCTATAACTATCAAAGTAACTATAACTATCAAAAGAGTTGTATATATAGAATCAGCTAGTATTACTATAGCTATTATTAGTGATTGTATAATTTTAATAGGTTTAAGAACCATGATTAAAAGAGTAGCTAGAATGGCTAAAACTACTATGACTAGCTAAGTATATAGAGTTGAGGACACAATTGTAAGTGGAGTGTGAGATGTGTTAGTCTCTCAAACCTCATATGTATATATCTGATCAAGAGAAATGTGATGAGGTAGTGACTGAATTACGATATGAGGTGTCCCATTTGGTGAAATAGTTGAAGATGACTTTGTAATTTGATAATATCTAAATGGTTGATTATCTATTAGGAATGTGTATAGTATCCTTCATGAAGAAACTTAACACATCAATGAAGAGCAGAAGTAACTACCCCCATAACATGTATCCAAGGTTGTTCGAGTAATATATTATAATGAAGAGGACCTGACATGACCTGGAACTATGTAGAGAAGGTTTTGGGCCCTACCATGATATCAAAAGCAATGGTACCCAATGCCTAAAATGGTATATCATCAAATCGTCTAATATTCTTATATGATTTTTGCATGGATGCCATATCTATGCTTGTGGTCTATAAGAATGTAATAATACATATATTAAGTCTAAAATAACTATCAACCAAAACTCCCTTAACTATGATAGTTTTGACTTGAACTTGTATGAACAATGGTAAATTTTGATCAATAACTATCTAAGATGGTGTTTCTTCATGATTAAAATAAATAACATCTTCTATAATTTTTATCATGTTGACTACTGATGTAAAATAATAAATCCTTAAATCAATAATCATAAAAGTCTAAGTGAGTGCCTGATAAAGAATGTTTGAACACATTATCTTTCTAAAGTAGTTCTAAATGGAAATCTTAGCTGGTGTATTTCTCAATTGATCAAAAATATCATATGCCTTATGCAAATATGCCTATATGGGTGGGGTTGGGCCTAAAATTTTAAGGAATGGGAAGGTGGTGGGGATTATAACTAGGTATGGGAGGCATGGTGGCACATCGAGTAATAGCTCTAACCACATTATCTACTAGATGTATAGGATTAGTAGTAGTTATGGGAGGAGAACATATGTAATCGATCGGTCGAGATGGTTAAGGAATAAAAGGTGTCAACTGTGCTCTCTAGTGATGGGTAGTGACTTGGGGAAGAGTAAAATGGACCATGCAACATAGTTTAACATGGGATAGAGGCACTAAAGGAGGTGAGGCAAGAGTTATCTTAATATATTGAGCACTGATTTTCTTAATATCATCTCATATTATGAAAACTAAGCATGAAATGCAAAGAATGAAGTTTTGTTTTAACATATGGTAAAATTCATCAGTCATGTACATGATAGGACCAAGTATAGTCTCTTTATATTTTCAAGAAATGCAAGAAATATTTGTAAATAAGTGAGATCTATTTTTTTATTTTTATGTGAAATCTGATTTTAGATGTAACGTGACACCTCAAAAGCAATGGGACCTAGTATATGCAACTAGGGTTTTTTTAAATGAGTTTTTCTAAAATTATTATGCAATTTTAAAAATTGAAGTGAATTTATGATTTAAATATGTAGGTAAAAAATTAGAAAAGTATTAGAAAAAATGTGATTTAAAGGGACCTAGTATGTGTAACTAGGGTTTGGAAGAAAAATATATTTTTTAAAATTACTATGGAATTTTAAAAATTAAATTGAATTTTTTATTTAAATTGGCACTTAAAAAATTAAAAAAATTAAAAATCAACAAGGAATTTACCCTAGTGTTTATAGGGTTTTTAAGTATAGATGAAGTAAGTCAAGTTCACGAAATGATTTAAATATTTTGAGAATATTGGAGTCATATTCATAATTTAGTTAAGGGTCTGAGTTGACTAAATAAATAAATAAATTTGTAATAAATAGACTACTAATTTGTATAATATATTTGACCTTCGTAGCTTTCTAAAAAATAGTAATAAAAGATGAGAAATATAACTTATCTTAAAATTGGGCTGATACAGCTGAGACCAAGGCTAGTATTGGTTGTATAAGAATGGGGCACTGTTACAAATCAAGATATTTATTTCATTTAGTGAAAGGATATGAGCACCAAAAATAGGACACTTTAGGGTCTAATGCTATAGTCTATGTCCTACCACTATTGTCCAAACTAGTCACAAAGATTTGAGTTTTTTGGGTTTTGTCTACTGTCCCTGTATTAGTCTACTTGAGAAATTTCAAGTCTTGACTATCAATGAATCTCCTTGTAGATCTGATTTAATATATAACACTAGATCTTCCTTATGCTTGAACTTAAATGAAAACTTGGAGAAAGAGGGGAGATTAGTGTGTTTAAGATGCACTAAATATGTATCCATACCCCTTTTACGGGTAAACTACCTACATACCAATACTATAAATAGGGATCAAACCATATGAATTTCTTCCACTTTATGTACTTTGTGTAATAGTGTAATGAAGATACAAAAATTCTAAACTAGGTGTGTTTGAGGTGGCTAGGGATTGGTGTGAGGGTTTGAATATGTTGATAGCTATATTGGATGGTTGTATGTAAATAATAGTGAAATTTGCGTTAGTGGTTTTTCTTGTATTATATGCTTTACTTTGTGATAATTTCCAAACCCCATCTAAATAAACTTTGAATGGGTATTTATAGAGATCTATTGGTCATGGGTTGAATTTATTCATGTTAGGCCAATAAGATGAAGAATAATAACTAAAATTAAATGATCATTAGAGATAAAAATTTAATTAAATAAGAGAACCAAAATTAGACACCCTAGGTTCCGATGCTATAATCCAAGTTGGGTGCTATTGTCTTACAAGTGTAGGACTTTGGGGGATGGAATTATCATGGGAAATGCAGCCTAACTAAGCTGGAATCTAGTTTTAAAAGTCTATAGATGATTTGGAATAAGAAAAAAAGTGCCTATAAGGGTCATAAGAGCATGCCAAAAGGATTTATGGATAGGGTGTCATAAGCCACACTCAAGCTACCAATGTCGATATTTTATATGACTACACCTATATTTGGATAGTTAGATAAAGTCATGATGACATTATTGAGTCTATACAATCAAGGTGTTATTCATATAGCTCAATATATTACCATTTAGATCAATAATCACTCAATGTCAAGAGCATCTGGCCTACCCAATTGTGGAAACTCTCTAATGAAATGGAAATCTACAACACCATCAATTCACCTACATATCATATAACATTATACAAATAAGGTAGGAAGAGGAACACCTATTGATTCAATTGTGAATGTTTCACCATGTACCATGGTACAATGTATTACTAAGAGGTTTTGGTAAACCAAAAATCATACAAAGCAAACATCATGAGGAATCATTGACATTACATACTGAATGATGAAACTATATGAGGATTTTAATTAGCTTGAATGTTTAGCAACTAAGCTCACCACCAATATCAAAAAAGTACTTTGAATAACTATGTAAACCTTTAAATATCAATTTTTGGTCCTATTGTTATGTTTCACTTAGTGAAAGTCTCCCCTAGGGCCAATAAATTTCACTACCATTTTTTGGCCTTTAGAAGAATTACATGGACTAAAACTAGTCAATAATATGAATAATTGGGGTGGTTGAATGCATGGTGGCTATAATCCCTCATGCTAATTAAACCACATCCTAGTATTATATAGGATGTCATGTAGAATTTGTGTCAACATATGTCCACTACCAAGCTACATAATGGCATAGATAAAGGTACATGAGTTGGCAAACCCCACTATCACTCTAATTCCATTCTTCATTTCACTACTCAAAACAAAGACTAAGGTATATAGATAAAAATAATTAGCTACAAGGTTTGTATATCCATTGTAAACCATCCCTCTATAGGCCTAGTAATAATATGTAGAGTAAGTACCTACATAACAACCCACATAGTTAACACAACTGTAAGATTTAGTATAACTAGATAAAAGAAAGAGGAAAGTACCTACACATAGAGCCTCTCCACCTATACCAAAGAAATGAACTTGACAAGCAAAGTCATGGCTTGATCACCATATGGTTCCATGAATAACCACTGAGTGTGACCTACCTAAGATGAGGGTAGAAGAAAAAGAAGTGCTTTAATTAATGATAGAAGACATTGATACTAATATGTATGATGTAAAAGAGGAAAAAGAGATCTTTTGGAAAGTAGTATACACTTGCTAAGTGCATAATCAAGTAAGGTAAAAACTATGGTTTGATATCACTCAACCACCTACTTCTATTGCTATTGACATTGTAAGATAGGAAGAAACTTGATAGAAATTAGAAGCCAAAATATTTTCAATAGAACCACCTATAGGATCATTTTTTGCACATGTTATAGACTTATCTGCATAAGACAACCCCAAACAACTCTTTTTTAGGTCACCATGCACACATTCGACAATCAATCCCTTGTAACTAGTGAAAGAAAGGATGGTCTCTTTTGGCACACCTACAAAACAAAGTAGTGTGTAACTAGCTCAATAACCTCAACCTTAGGGAGCAAAAAAAAAGACACTCAAGCCTCTAACTAAATCTAAAAGAAATAATTTGGTACAAAAATAATAGCTAATTACATTAAAATCATTTAAATAAACTAAATCAAATGAGAGAAAAAAGTAATAATAGGAACCCATAGATACAACCATGCTTGGTGAAGAGGAGGAATAACAACATGAGTAGGGCACACTTGACCCTGAAGTGAGACAATAAGAACAGAGCACAGAGGAATCATAAGAACAAGTAGTCATGCCTCTATCATCACAATAAAAAATAATGTATAGTACAAAGATGAAGCATCAAGATGCATCTATGGAGAAACAAAATAAAAATGAGGAATTAGAGGCTACATGGAAGTAAGATGAGGAATTTGAAGCTAAAAATAAGAAAGCTAAGGAATCTAAAGTTACATGAAAATAGGCTAAATAATCAGAGGTAAAAAAAGAAATAGAAAAAAGAAGAGAAAAGGTGAAAAAAATTAGGTTGAATCCATACATAAGAAACAATAGGAGAAATAAACCAAAGCCAAAGTTGAAGTTGAAGGTGAATCCAAGGATAAGGCTAAAGTAAAAGATAAATCCAAGGATGATGTAGAGGCTAAAACTAAATCCCAAGCTGAAGCTCAAACAAAGGCTGAAGAGGAAGCTAAATCATAAGATAAATATGATAATAAGGCCAAAGAAGAGGTAGAAACCAAGGATAAGGAGCTCAAATATACATAAATTCAAGATTAAGTAGCATCTACTAGTCACACTAAGGCACTAAAGAAGCAATGGAACTTCCTAGTCAATGGATATGGGATGTCCTTATTACATCCACCTAATGAACTACCTTATTACTTTAATTTTCTTAGCTTACAGTTACTCTTGTGACATCCACCACTACATCCATGGAACTTACCATTACTATAATGTAAACATCATTAGATGTAACCCAATTATCACTTTATAAATAGATCAAAGGAACAAATATTTTCCAAGAATCAATTTAGAGGGCTTCAAATTTAGATCAAAAAGTCCTAAGGATATAGAATTAAAAGTTTAAAGTACAGGAGAGTATTATGAATGCAAAGAAGATAATAAATAATTCCTATCCGACCTTAGTTATTCAGGTATTTGGTGATCAAGTTATGTTAGAAGATAAATAATTCACAACACTATTGACAGAGCTTACAAAGAGTTGGGGAGTTACATAGAAAATTTTGACACTACACACACAAGGAAAAGCCCTCAAGTTAGAAATAAAAACTATGTACCAAATCTCATAATAATATTATTAGGTCTTAAACACTACTACAACACAAGCCAATAAGGTTTACTATGATATGCTTAATTAGATACAACATTTGAATCAATCTCTAACTTCAATGCAACCTAAATTTGCTACTATTGACAAATCTAAAGTAATGATGGAGGATGAAATGGTAACTATGGAAAATATGAGTAGTGTACTTAAATAATAGTTAGATTCTTTAGATTTCATTGAATAGAAGATACAAGTATGACATCATGGAATAATAAACAATACTTTCATAGTCGTTCAATCCTAGAGGATAACAAGTAGATTGAATGAGCTTGTCTTGGACATGTAACATAAAAAATCTAATTCCAAGGCATGAATTAAAATTACAGAAGATGAATACTTGTAGAACATGATGATGATCTAGTTACCATTATGCATTTTACTTGTAATAGTATGTGAAGTACTTACTAATTAGAAAATGCTTAAGCAAGATCTAGCTCAAGTTGACCTAGTTCACTCCTCCACATCAAATTCTAAAAATCATATAGGAAAGAGAGATCAAGGCACATTAAAAATATTCATTGACACCCTTCATAGTGTATACATTATAAGCCACTGGGCTAACAATTACTCAACAATCATAAACTCTGTAACCTCTATTGAGTATTGTCATTGACGTCAAAGGTGCATTTTATGAAGGTTGATGTCAAAGGTGATTAAGGATGGTTATAATTTTTTATTGTGATAAGGTTCATGTAAGAATGTTGCCATGAGATAAATATTAAGAGAAAGAGATAATTTTAAGGCAATTAATGTATTACGTCTATATGGAAGTTACAAGTCATTGATGTCAAGTGTATAGGAAGCCTAGTCATGACATGAAGAGATGTGCATGGTGAAATGATTTAATATAGGAATTTTAAGGTTTTATTTCATTTTTCGAGCTTTTTTTATCATTTTATCAATATATATAAGAATTCATGAGAGTTTTATGTTGAGCCTATAGTGGTAGGACCTTTAGTCTAAGTCTATACCTAAACCTCTCTTAAACCCTACCTAGCCTAATGAGGTATGAAGATTAGATTTCAAGGAAATTATACACATGTGATAATGGAAATATGTTAGATAATTTTTTTAGGAATGATCATAAATTTTTAGGTCAAGTTTTGAAGGAAAAGTGTATGAATAAGAGATTTAGGCCTTCTCAAGCTCACAAAATGCGGTCTCAAACTTGAGAAGCACTTTTAGACATTTTTTGGCACATGAAACCTATTCATGTGAGTATGATATATCAAGTATATATTGGTAAGGGTCCTATCTAATATATCTAGGAATTATTTTTGGATTTAAGTGGTATTCCTTTATGACCAATTGTTAACACCAAAACCTATGTTAAACCTCTCTAAAACCCTAATAAAAAATTGACATGAAATATTTATTTTAAAAATATATTAGTATGGATTAAAATACATATATAATATATTTTATAATGTCTCTAAGTCTCCCAAGTACCTCCAGGTGGTGGTGGTTAGTCAGATGAAAGAGAAAATGCATAAATACAAGCTTATTTATCAAGTAGTTGATGTAGCTCTCAAAATTTAAATTGGTCAATAAAATAAAATTAATGGTAAAAGAATATATAGACTAATATTACATTATAATTATTATTTTTTTATATTTTATATCCTTAAAGTGTTCTAATTTTGTCATCCAAGTAAACTAGTTGTAGACAGATGTAATACTATGAATTGTGTAACACTTAAGCAAAGATGAAAAGATAGATTTGAAGGTCTATGCATGATATATTGATAATAAAAGTGAATAAATAATTTATTTATTTATTTTAACTCATTATAATTCTTTTATAATCTTATGTTAGTGTATGTGGTGAAAATGTTGATCATAAAATGGCTTGTCTGGTTCAGATAGGACTCTGAAACATAGGGTCAAGAAATTGGTATACAAGACCAATATTTGGAATTAGACCATATTAAATTTTTATATAAATATTTTATATATATCATGGGACAATTTTTATTCATAAATATTCATTACAAGTGTCTACACATGCATTGGAGGTCTAATTCATCATGACTAGTTTTTGAGGTGATTTGGCAGTTCTGAGTAGTTGAGTTGCAAAGATGTTTAAGAAATTGGTCTACATGCCCAATATTTGGAATTATACCATATTAATTTTATATATTAATATGGTATAGATATATAATATGACTATTTATATGCATCGATATTCATGACAAGTGTCTACATAGGCGTTAGAGGTTTAATTCATCATGATTAGTTTTTTAGGTGAATTGGCAGTTCTAAGTGAGTTACAGAGATGTTCTTGAACCTTTATCTCCTAAGTGAAGGTGTTAAATAAATTTGGTGATAACCCTAAGTTCATTAATAATATATATACATGTTTTATCTATCATATTTGAGTAACTTAAGGGTGATTAAGCTTCATTATTGCAAGGTAAAATTTTGAGGTACATAGGCTTAAAAGGGCAATTTGTCCTAAAGGAGCTTTCATGATATGAAAAAAGGATACATGTATAATAAATAATGGAGTATTTTATTTGAATTTTTTGGATAATTTATTTAATTATTTTTTATTATTAGATAAATCCATATAGGTCCAATAAGATCAAGTTTTGTCATTAAGAGAACATACCTAATTTAATTAGGTCTCCATAAGACCTAAAGGAGGTATATGGCCTAATTGAGTTATGTAGACCAAAAAGGGGTTAAAATTATGATTTAAATATGTTTATAATATATCCTAAGACCTATTATGTGTCCAAACTAAGATTTTAAAGGTGTGTGGCTAACCAAGTGGTGTGTGACCATGAGACTAGTATATATACAAGGTAATTTAGGCCTAATTGTATTTGTAAAAACCAAGAAAATAAAATCATGAATATTTGAGAAAAAGGAGGTATTGAAATGAGACCATAACATAATATCATAGGTGTGGTGATTAAAATTCATGAATTGGTTGAGTTGGTGTTGAATCATTTATGGAGTTGGTGCTTCTTTGCAAGTAGGTGCTTGCTAATACCTAGTCAAGTGGGTGCTTGAATTTATTGGAGTTGGTGCTCCAAGTTGAGCTAGTGCTCAACATAATTTGTATTTTTTTATATGAATATATTATATTTTCATATATCATAGTGGTTTTTCTTCCCATTGAGGTTTTACCACTCATATATGTGTTATCTTATATAAAAGATTATTTATGCTTTTCTAGATCACTATGTTGCTTTCATAGTTCATGAATGATTGGTTATAATTGAAAGAAAAAATTTAATCACTGATTCACCCCCTCCCCCCTCATATTAATTTTTCTTCTGATAACCAATATCAAATCCTAATCATTTGAATTAGGCCTAACATCTTAAATTAAATCTTAAAAACACAATCATGTCTAATCATCAAGTATAAGGATGTTTCTCAACCAATAAGCATCCTCTCTTAAATGGGACTAACAATGATTTTGGACCATCCAAATGAAGACTTATCTAATGTCCTTGGGATATGACATATGGAAATATTTTTTTGATGAATTTACTCCACCTCTTATACCACCAACTGATGCAGTAGGAAAGAAGGTGAGTGAAAACAACTCTAAGGTAATGAATGCCATCCTGTGTGGTCTTTTAGAGGCATAATTTTTAAAGTTAACGTATTGTGATATAACCCAAAATATTTGGGAAAATTTTAAAAACATCTATGAAAGAGACACCAAAGTCAATTTGGAAAAGTTACATACCCATTGAAAGTAGTTTGAAAGTATAATAATGAATGAGGATGAAAACGTTACATCTTATTTTGTAAGAGTAGATGAAGTGGTAAATGTCATCAGAGGTATAAGAGAGAAGTTATAAGAATAAATAGTATTATAAAAGGTATTAATATCTATGAAATCTAAGTTTGATTCAAAAGTCTCTACTGTAGAGGAGATTAAAGACCTCAACATACTATAGATGGATGAACTTCACAATATCCTGACAGTGTATGAAATGATAACTAGTTATGTAAAACCCTTCAAGAAGGAAGCTAGATTAAAAATTGAGAAAAATTTGCAAGTTAAAAAGGTCAAGGATGATGTTGATATAGATATTGATTGTGATAAGATATAATCCATGTTTTTTATAAAACTAAAGAAAGGATCAGGTAATTATAAGGGAAAGTTGCCATTCAAGTGCTTTAACTTTGGTAAGATTGGTCCCTTTGCATCTAAATTCCCTAACAAGGATAAGAATGAGAATGATGGAGAGCATGATTAACATCATGGTTATGATAAGAAGTTATATAAGTCTAATAAGAGAAAAAAGAGTCTTATGAAGTATGAAGGAAAGATAGGGTCATTCAATAACAAGAGAAGTTTATATACTAAATAAGATAGTAGCTCCTTTGATATAAGTGACACAAGTATATCTGATAGTGATGATGATAACAATGACCATGATAGCAATTATAATATATTAATGGCCATAGAAATAGATAATGAAGGTTTTTCAAAAGGGAAAAGTCTTATTAAATATGAATAATTAGATGAAGAAGAGGTTAAAGTGAACCTTGAGGTAAAATTGATGAGTTCTCTAGAGGAGTTGAATTTCTAAATAAGGAACAATAAAAAATTGAGATCATTAGTTAAGAGTTATGAGGAATAAATAAATATCTTTTAATAGATACTATGTAACACCACCAGTTAACATGAGGAGATCATAAAAATTTTGTAAACTTATATTGAGATTGTCACTACAAGTCTTAATACCAAGAAGGAAGAATTCATCAAGTTTAGAATATAAATGGAGTCCTTAAAGGTAGACTTGGATGAGGAAACAATCCAATTGAAGACACATCAAAAGTTTAAAAATAGCACTGAAGTATTTAGTGACATTTTGAATATTCAAAGGTATCCACATGACAAGATATTTCTTGGTTTAAATAATACCAAATGGAAAACAAGGAGAGTCAAACCTCAAAGGACAATGGACTATCAAGAAGTGATGGTACTTACATAGGAAAGACCTATGTAGAAACTCTCAAATTTGAGACTCTAATTGATCATCAAAAAATCAAGAAGAATGTTACTCCTTTAAAAGAAAACAAAGGTAGAGGTGCATCATTCAACATAATAAAAACAAGGTATGTGAATCCTTTCAATGGTTATTGTTTATCATGAAATCAATATGGACATAGAGATAATAATTATAGGCATCATGATAGAATCACTTCCTCATGGAGAATAATGATGAATGTTTATTTCAATAGTAGAATCAAAATTTTATGATATAATTATGATTAGAGAGGACATATTGCAAGGGATTTCAAGATGAGGCATATGATAAAGATCAATCAAGACAAGAGGTTATATAGTCATACCACTGATAAGTGGATAAAGAAGTTAGACCCAATGGACAAGGTGAAGGAGGAGTAGAATGCTAAAGGATAAGAATCTATACTAGCTCAAACTACTTTTCACATTCAATATGAATCCATGAAATGGTATATATTTAGTGGTTTCTCAAGCCACATGATAGGGTACAAGATCAAGTTCATTTCATTAAAGAAGAATGTTGCAAGGATAGTGAGATTTGGAGATAACACAACTACCAATATCATTGGCAAAGGTATCTTGATTTTGGATAATAGGAAGACCAAGATAAAGAATGTGTTATATGTATAAGTCTTGAAACCTAACTTGTTTAGTGTAAATTAAATGTGTAGCCAAGGACACACACTAACCTTTCATGATAGAGGGTATGATATAAGGAGATTTACATTATGAAGGGTAATTAATAATGCTAAAAGGATTGATAATAATTCATATGTCTTAAATGATATCAATAAGTAAAGATGATTTATGAGCAAGATGGATGAATGTTGGCTATATCATAAAAGTTTGGATTACCTAAATTTTGATAATATGGTCAAGATAATATCTAAGAAGTGTATGAATAATATGCATAAAATCACCAAACCTACAAACACACTTTTCAAGGCATGTCAACATGGTAAGAAAAATAAAAGAAGGTTTTAGTTTAAGGATTATTCTACTACAAGACCTTTATATTTAATACACACTGATCTCTGTGAACCTACAATAATTCAAATTATTTAAGGAGAAATGTATTTCATGTTACTCATATATGAATACACAAAAATTACTTGGGTATAATTCTTGAAAGAAAATTTAAAAGCTCTTGATAAGTTCAAGGCATTCAGGGCTCTTGTTTAGAATGAAAATAATGGGAATATCAAATGATTAAGATATAATAGAGGAGGTTAGTTTTGTTTTTATTAATTTTATGAATTTTTTTAGGTCCATGGGATAAGGAAACAATTCTCAGTAGCTAAAACACCTCAATAGAATGGAGTAGTGGAAAGAAAGAATAAAATAGTTCAATAGATGGAAAAAACTATGCTAAATGAATCAAGATCGTCTGATGGATATTGGAGAGAGTTAGTGAGCACTATCGTCTACATTTTGAATAGAGGATAGATGAAGACTAATGGAAAGGTATACCTGCTAATGTGGAACATTTTAGAGTGTTTGAAAGAAAATACTTTATCAAAAGAGATGAGGAATACTTAGGTAGGTTTGATTATAGGTTTGATGAATGAATATTATTAGGAGACTCATCAATAAACTCAACCTATATATGTTATAATAATATGTTTTAGAAGATAGTTAAAAACACCAATGTGAATATTAATGAGAAAAGTTCTAAAAATTCACACTCATAATCAAATGACACATTGGATAATTTGGACTTCAATAATGAAGAATAACTAATAGAGATAGACAAGGAAGAAGAAGAAGTTGAGGAAAGACAATATTAAAAAAGTCTTTCAAGATAGATTTAGAGAGACCATCCTAAATCATAAATCATTAGAAACAAGGATGAAAGTTTGCAAACAAAGAGAAAGCTAGTAAGTAACCTAAATCAAGAGAATGTTTCTCTATTGTCTAATATTGAAACTAATAACCTTGTCGAAGAAAGAAAATACAAGTTTTGGATAGGTTTTATGAATGAGGAGTTAAAACAAATAGAAAATAATGATGCTTGGGAACTAGTTCCTAAGCCTAAAGATAAGAATGTTATTGACACAAAATGGGTGTTTAGGAGCAAGTTGAATGAATATGGAGAATTAACTAGGAACAAGTTTATATTGTTATGTAAGGGGTGTGCCCGAGTAAAAGGGGTATATAATGAGGATACCTTTACTCTAGTAGAAAGATTGGAGGCTATCATATTGTTTATAGCCTATGTAGGTTTCAAAGAGTTTAAGGTGTATTAAATGGATGTCAAACCTGATTTTTTGAATGGTAACCTAGAAGAGGAGGTGTACATACAAAAACCTAAGGGTTTCTCATTATCACATAATAAGGACTATGTATTTAAATTGAAAAAGGACCTCTATGGTCTAAATCAATCTCCTAGAGCTTGGTACACCATATTAGACAAGTACCTATTGGACCAAGGATTTAAGAGAGGAATTATAGATAGTAATATATACATAAAGACAAAAAATTATCTTTAGTTGATAGTGTTTGTTTATGTAGATGACATCATATTTGGTAGAAATAGTGATAATATGACTAAGGCCTTTGTAAATGTGATGAAGATGGAGTTTTAGGTGTCTATTTTTGGATACTATCATTCTTCCTTAGGTTACAAATCATTAGATTATAAAAAGGTATATTCATTTCATAAGCTAAGTATATAAGAGAGATGTTTAAGAAATTTGAGATGGAAGATTGCAAGGAAGCTAGCACACTTATGATCATAGGATGTAAGTTAATCAAGAAGATGAATCTTCAAGGGTAAATTAGACATCATATAGGTCAATGATTGGAAAGTTTCTATACACTACTACCTCTATACCTAACATCATGTAAGCACTAGGCCTTATGGGAAGATTTCAAGTAAACCCAAAAGAAAATCATTTACAAGTAGTCAAAAGGATACTTAGGTATCTCAAGGGGACTGTGGATCTTAGTTTTTGGTATCCAAGGAGCAAAGAGTTTAACTTGACAACCTATATAGATGCAAACTAGGTAGGAAGTCTAGATGATAAGGAGAGCACTAGTGGAGGAGGTTTCTTGTTAGGAGAGTGTCTAGTGTCATGGATAAGAAAGAAACAACCATCAGTGTCATTATCTACTTATGAGTCTAAGTACATTATATTAGCTTCATGTTATACTCAAGTCTTATGGATAAGGTAGACCTTAAACTAATACAAAGTACATTATGATAGTCCTAGTCTTATCTTTTATGATAATACATGTGCTATAAGTGTATCAAATATCCAATTTATGCACTAAAAATACTAAGAACATTCCCATCATTTAGAATTTCCTAAGAGACCAAGTGATCAAAATGTTAAGCTTTAGTATGTATCTACTAAGGACGAGATTGTAGATATTATAACCAAGCCACTTTTAAAGACAAAATTTGAACATCTCAGACATGAATTGGGTGTAATTCCTACCCCTATAAATCATTAAGGAAGTCAATTGATTATGGGGAGATAATTAGGTGGTTCATTATCTCTGAGAGAAGGTGATTAGTGCCAAGAAGGTATGCATGAAGATAAGGGGATCATGTTTGTAGGATGATTCATTGACTCAAAATCCTATGTGTTGAGTTTTATGGTTGCAAGAGGTGTCATCCAAGGATTTGTAGGTGTATCTTTGTAATTAATTTAAAATGGGGAGAAATTTAAATATGGGGAATAAACAACTTATTGAGAAAAGTTTCTAAGAGTGGTTACCATCAATGACAAAGGGATAGATTTTTGAGTATTGTCATTGATGTCAAAGGTGCATCTTATGAACGTTGATGTCAAAGGTGATTAAGGATAGTTATTAGTGTGTATTGTGATAAGGTGCATGAAATATATAATCATGATAGAAATAAAAGAGATAATTTAAAGGCAACTAATGTCTTATGTCTGCATGGAAGGTACAAGTCATTGATGTCAAGTGCATAAGAAGCCTAGTCATGACATGAAGAGGTATGAGCATGGTGAAATAAAGGAATACATGTATTTGAGGGTTTTATTTATTTTTTTGATATTTTTTGAGCCTGTGAAAAAGGTATAAAAGTATTAATGATAGTTTTAGGGTGAGCCTATAGGGGTAGGACCTTCACTCTAAGTGCAGCTAAACCTCTCTTAGACCCTACCTAGACTAATGAGGCATGAATATTATATTTCAAGGAAAGTATGAACATGTGAGAATTTAAAAAGGTGAGATAAGTTTTTTAGGCATGATCACAAAGTTTGAGTTTAATTTTTGAAGGAAAAGTGCATGAATCATAGTTTTAGGTCTTCTCAATTTCATAGAATGAGGTCTCAAACATGAGAAGCACTTTCAAAAATTAATTGTAATGTGTAACCTATATATAGGATTATGAATTGTTAAGGAAAGATGGGGAAGGGTCCTATATAATATATCTATGCATTAGTTTTGGATTCAAGTGGTAGTCCCTTATGAACAATAGTTAACACCAAAACCTATGTTAAATCTCCTTAAAACCCTAATAATGATTTGATGTGAAATATTTAGTTAAAAATAGCTCAATATGGATTAAAATGCCTAGATAAGTTATTATATTATGTATTAAACTCTCTCAGGTACATCAATGTGGTGGTGGTTAGTCAAAAAAGAGACAAAATGCATAAATATAAGCTTATTTATCAAGAAGTTGTATCTCTCAAAAGTTAAATTTGTCAAGAAAACAAAATGGATTCTATAATAATATAGAGACTAATTTTACATGTACATGAATATTTTTGGATAGGTTATAACCTAAAGTGTTCTAATTTGGTCATCTAAGTAAGCCAGTTGCAGATAGACCCAATTGTGTGAATTGTGTAAAACCCAAGCATAGATGAAAAGATATATTTGAAGGTTTGTGCATGATAGATTGATAATAAAAAGTATGTTAATAAGTTATTTATTATTTTTAAGTCATTATAATTATTTTATAAGCTTTGTATGTTAGTGTATGTGGTGAAAATGATGTGCACAAAATGGTCTATCTAGTTTAAATAGTGTTATGAAACATAGGGTCAAGAAATTGGTCTATAAGATCAATATTTGGCATTAGACCATATGAATTTTCTATTTGAATATGGTTTTAAGATATCATAGTACTAATTATATTCATCAAGATTCATGACAAGTGTCTATATAGTCATTATAGGTCTAATTCATCATGAATGGTTTTTGAGGTGAATTAGTAGTTCTGAGTAAGCAAGTCACAAAGATGTTCTTTAACCTTTATCTTCTAAGTGATGATTTTTCAAGAATTTGGTGATGACCTTGAGGTCATGAATAATTTATCTACATGTTTCATTATTCATAGTGGATTATATTAAGGGTGATTAAGCTTCATTATTGCAAGACATATATTTGAGTTACATAAGCCTAAAAGGGTAGTTTGTCGTAAAGGAGCTTTCATGGTATGAATGAAGGATACCAGTATAATAAAGCATAGAGGAGGTCAGTTGAGTAATTTGGATAAGTGAATGAATTATAATTGATTATTATATAAATCCATCTAGGCCCAATATGATCAATTTTTATCATTAAAAAGATAGACCTAATGCAATTAGGTCTCCATAAGACATAAAGTAGGAATAAGGCTTAATTGAGTTATGACAAAAGAAAGGGTTTAAAATTATGATTTAATAATTTTTATAATATATCCTAAGACCTATGTGTGGCCAAATTAAGAGGTTGAAGGTGTGTGGTAGACCAATTGGTGTGTGACCATAATATATATATATATACATATATATATATATATATACATATATATATATATGTATATATGTATATGTATATATATATGTATATATATGTATATGTATATATATATATGTATATATATATATATGTATATGTATATATATATATAAGGTAGTTTAGGCCAAATTATTTGTGTAGAAAACAAGTGAATAAAATTATTCATATTTGAGAAAAATGGGGTCTTGAAATGAGACCATAAAATAATATCATAGGTGTGGTGATCAAAATTCATGAGGTGGTTGAGTTGGTGCTGAGTCACCTAGGGAGTTGATGCTTCCTTGCAATTAGGTGCTTGTTAAAGCCTAGTCAAGTGGGTGCTTATATATATTGGGGTTGGTGCTCCAAGTTAAGCTGGTGCTCAAAAAAAATTGGTATTTTTTTATATTACTATAGTCAATTTTTAGATATCATAGTGGTTTTTCTTCCCCTTGAGGGTTTTCCACTCACTCACTCACTCACACACACACACACACACACACACACACACACACACACACACACACACACACACACACACACACACACACACACACACACACACACACACACACACACATAATATTTTTTGAATGATTCTTTTATGATTTATTAGATCACTATGTTGATTTCATAGTTCATGAATGATTCGGTATAATTTAAAGAAATTTTTTAATCACTAATTCACCCCCTCAATAATTGTGCTTCCAAAATCCTCCATCAAATCATTTACCCATCCATAGCATTAATATTTGCAATCTATAGTTTTGAAACTTCTAACATATTCACATTTTTGCTAGATAGTCTAAACATTAGGAATGGGGCCAGATTGGTTGAAAACCCATAAAGGGTGGCCAATTTACTATGCTAATCTATTGAAAACCTAAAGGATTGATAAGATAGTATGATACTTATCTAAAAACATAAAAGGGTGGCTAAGTAATGTGTAAATGGTGAAAATTGACAAGTGGTACCTAGAGTGATTACTACGACTTCTTTTTATGACTTATTTTTCTAGTTTAGCTCATCTCAACTAGCACCTTTGTCTTAGGACAAGACAAATAATTAAGTCTAAGAAATTTTGTTTTTAGAATGGAGATGCTAAATCCATGAAGTATATATGATAAATGCATGTGTGATGTGTTTGATTTTATCTATTTTGTATTTTTATACTTATTCAACCTTGAAAGTCTAATTAGATAATTGGAGAATGTGAAGAGTCTTTCATTTTTTTCTTGAAAGGTTGGAAGGTGAAGAGACATCAAGATTATAAAAGACTATAAATAGTACTTTGATGTAATAGAATCTGGTTTGATGTGTTGATATAGATTAATATAAATTATCTTATTATTGTTTTCCCTTATTTTATTTTATGTATATTGTATGTGCAATTGAGTACTCTATTTTTCTTTATTTTGTAATCTAATGTAATATGAATTATGTTCATTTTCTTTTATATATATGCTTCACCCTACTTTTTGGTCTAATTAAAGATGTTAAATGTGGTTTGTATGATTTTTATCTCTCTATCACCTATTGTTCTCTCCAATACATAATTTATCCTTTTAATTAGCATATTCTGGTGAATCTCCAGGAACCTCTATTAACAAAATTGCATATTCATATAAAAGAGTATCCTAAAGGTGTCATTGATTCAGCCCTTTAATTCCTCTATATCATACAAAAGAAGATGGTACAATGAAAAATAGGTTGAGACTTTATCATAAGGGAGGGAAAATGTGGACAAGAACATATAGATATACTACATTAGTTTTACAACAAGAGAATATAACTAACTCTATGTATAAAAATACCACTCTTAACAATAGCCTTATATTTATAAAAACACATCTAGCTAATATTAAGAGAATAAGTGGGAGAAAATTAGATAGTGATGGGAATTTGTGAGGAGGACTTGGTTCTATTTGTGAGGACTTACCATGTAATTTGAAAAATAAAAAACTAGGTGGAAAAAGTAGGTGTTGTACCATACTTTTTATTAATTCAATTAAGAATAACCCTAATAGTATTTAGATATTAAGATATGGAATTTAAACATACATCTAAATATTATGTAATTAAATTGATTATAATATTTTGATAAATGATGTGTGTTAAATATAATAAGTAAAATGGATGAGTAATTATATTTTATGGGTGAATATATAACTATAATTATATTTTTGAAGTGGATATTGTCCAAAAATAGGCATGTGATTTTTTTAATTCAAGAACTATAGCTTTGTCTATGTAAGATTGGTTCTATTTATCAAGGTCAATATCATCAATTGATATTTAAATGATTTTTTTAGTAATGACATATGAATAAATGATGATTGTGACCATATTATCACCTTTACCTATGTCTGTATGCTTAGTGTCTATGATCTCAAACCTTGATGATGCACACAAATACATAAACTAGTCTCATTTTCCTTGAAACCCTAGGTGTGATTTTGAGGGCTTGAAACCTACAAAAAATATGAAAGTGTAATGGGTTTAGTTTTACACTGATCATCCCGATTTGATGATTGACTACTTCCTATGTATATAATACTTCAAGGAGGGAAATAAAACTACAAGTATTTCTCACACCTAGTGGGATTGTACAATTGTGATCTTTTGATATATGTATGTAGCTAATGATTTGGATTCAATATTTGAAAATGTTTGATTTGACATAGGTTTAGTTTTCTTCAGGCTTGGATTATGATTGATCATAGTGATAATTTTAAATTTTGGTAATAATATATTATATTTTATCAATGAGTAATAGTGTATATATGTGTAGTAGATAAATTCCAAGTCACTTTTGAATGAGACCTTATTTGTTTTTATATGAGTCTAATTAGGCAATTCATTATGCTACCAACATGATTCAAAAATATACCAATCTTAAGGATAATTTTAATTTTAAAAAGTAATCATTTTTTGGATAGGGCCAGTTCCAACTAGATTAGGTTAGTATTGATTGTTGATATTGACCAAAATTGATAGAAATGACATGTGTACATGAAAGTTAAATTAGAGATATGGAGATGTCTATGTAGGATATATAATAGGTTTGAGATGCATTTCTATGTGTATAATGAAAGTGGGAGATAATGGTGGATTAAGATCTTGTTTATGAACTAGATTCATGCATGGTAAATTTGTGAAAAACTTGTCATTTTCAAGTACCAAGTATTATATTTTAGTAACTAAAAATTCCAATTTTCAAGTACCAAGTAACATATTTTAGTAACTACAAATTCTACCCTTTAATTATAGTAATGTAATTTTTTAGAGTAAAAAGATAAAATGGCCCTGAGTGTGTACACCACACATTATATTTGGTATGAAGCTCTAATTTTGCATGTCATTAAATGGAAAAACTATAATAATTGTTATTAAATATTCATATATTTATTATTTTAATCTAAAGTTAATTCTTAAAAACATTTAAAGAGTAAAAGGAAGAGTACACCTATGTGTTTCTAAAAGCATGTTTCCTTTTAAAATTATTGGAGATGATGATTTCATTTTAAATCATTGGATAAAATTGTGATTCATGTATAAAGTACATGGATATTTGAGGTGATGGTGCCCTAAATTTTATGTAATTATGTAGGTTCTTAGGTTGGTAAGACAACAAGTCCCAACCCTCATGAATGTTGGGGGAAGTATGCAATGTACTAACCCAAATAACTACATAGGTGAAGAGAGAATCATCAATATATATTCACTCAAAAAAATAGAATCAACCACTACATGGATTATAGGTTTAATTTTATAGTTTCACTCAGGTTATCTTAAGTATTTTCCATGTAAAATAATATCACATGATCAAATGAGAATGAATGATGCCCATTCCCCTATCATGAATGCATGTTAGATTACATAGTTTCTCTCATGTTATCTCAATGCAGAGTAAAATATATGATCAAAAAGAGTGAATAATGTTAATTACCACATAATTACTAATTATATGATAAGTAATTGGATAAACAACCATTTTTAATTCAACTATAAACTATGTTTTTATGTGTGTGTGGATGGAATAATATCAGGCCTCGTAAATCTAAAATTGTGCATATGTACAATAACTAGTATCATGCACCCTGAATCTATACCAATTGATATAGAATATTATACATATATATCATTAATTTGAGACCTTGTGTTTTAGATTATGTATATGTGAAAATAAGTAATTATTACTCTTTTAAATTGTATGATTATGCTCATGCATATTCACCCAAGTGTGTATGAATCTATGCTCAACTGGTTGTAAAGTGATTGAATATACATGACATATGCTCTTGTAATATGTACTAATATGAAAATATATGTTATGTAACTAAACTATTTGATATTTGAACCATTATGAATCTTTGAAATCTATACTATGATATGATTTTATACTCATGTAAGTTTATGTCTCTACGATAATCCCATTTTAAGTAACCCCTTTTGGGATGAGTTATTTATTCTATAAGTCACTCATCTTAAAATAAGAGTTAGTTGCATCATGTCATGTATAAAGATAAAATCATGTAATATAATGTGAACATGTGGATATTATGTCATCATAGTAGTATATATGTCAATCAATACATTATATAACATATTAAATCCAAGGCATATAAATGTTATGTTTAGATACATATATCAATGTAGTATATATTATAATAATTTTTGAATAATACTATGTCATAAAAGTGCATGATATATATCATGATTTCACTCAATTCAATCAAGTTCAAAAAGTGAAAGTGTTAGTGTCACACATAAGGATAAAGACCAAACAAAAAGGACATAAAGATGTTTAAAAAAATGTGAAGGGCCATACACAAGGGACATATTACATATAGGGACATAAAATATTTCACAAACAAACAAGGCTAAGGGATATATGAAAGGGGACACAAATTTGTCATAAATAAGGGACATCAAAGATGTTGAAAGTAAACAAGTCCAATGGAAACACACGATGGAAATAAATATGTCACAAATAGGGCTTAAGGACCACATAAAATAGACAAGCATAAGGTAGCCTATCATGTAAGAGAGTAACAACATCAATGGAGCATATAAAAATGGATCTAATATACACTATACATATGTATCAATGTCACATCATATTATAATAACATATATATATGTCTTGTTATGTAAGATATGAATAGATAACAAGACGTGTAAGAAATATAGGTATCTCAACATTGTATAAGGTCATATATACACATAACCTATAATTGTGAAACTTATGGAATAAGATACCCTAAGTATTGACATAGTCATTAGGTAGAGTAAATTCCAACATTTGTATGTCCATGTGTAACCTAAATGTCCTACATCACACTCATATATCATGAAATTCATTTGTGTCTAAAAAATAATACACCATATAGCAAACATATGATAAATAACATATGCAAATAGTGTAATCTAATAATCATTTCATGCTCAGTTCTTGTTTTTTGGATTTTTTTGAATATTTTAAACATTTTCTTATTTTTATTTTTATTTTTATTTTGTAATATTTGAGGGTTTGGGCTCATAAATATGTAATTAGGTCATCCTCATTGGGATTAAAGTTGATATATTTTGGTTTATCCTTCAGATTGTGTAATCCCATTGCATTTTATTCTTCTTATATTTTTTATTGTGTATGTTATGTTCCCCTGAAGACTATGCATTTTTGATAGTAAGTGTCACCATCATGTGGAATCATGATCACTCTTATTCCATGTGAGAAATTGAGATATTTATTGGTTATATTTAATATATAATTTAATTTTTATAACCATTATTATCCTAATGTGAAGAGAAACCTATTTTAGACAAATAAATATGTTCATAGATAATAAAAAATGATAATTCTTGAACATTCCAAACCATATTACTTACACATAAATAGATGAATCTTATTCACCATTCCTCTAATTCATTCATTTATATGAAAACTCAACCCTTTTTTTGTCATTAGTACCATATAAAAATTCTAAAATTAAATTCTCAAGTTATCTAAAATAACCTTCAGGTTATCCCCAACAAAGGACAACTATTCTAATCTCCATGAATAAGTCTGCATTCGGTGGATAGATACGTAGTGTACCCTTATCCAATTATAATGACCACACCTCATACCAGATAAAAACTAATTTTTTAAATTCAAAATATAATTTTGGGTCTTTCATCATATTTAAAATGGTTGGTTAAAAAAAGTTTCAAAAAGAAATCTATAAATACATGTCAAGAGTCGCTCATTATCTTAACTTTCTATTCACTAGGTACAAGCATCCACACTTATACACATTGATAAAATTTTACATATTTTTCCAAAATTATGAACCATCCACAAGTATTATCCATTATAAAATCTAAAATAAATATAATTTAAGTCAAGAGATATTATTTTTAAAAAATAAATACATGTTCTAATTGCATACATATAGTCAAAAGAGCACAATTTGACATTGACTCTATGTGGGATTGATTTTTGTCCTCGAAGTATTGGATACATATGAAGTGTTCAATAATAAATGGGTTTATTGAGGTCATCTCAACCCATTACACTCCCTTCTTTTTCTTACATGTTTTTAATCTATAAAAGTGACCTAATGTTTCAAATATAAGATACGAAAAACAAAAATTTATGCAAGCTAAAACTATAATTGTGATATCTAATATTCTTCATAATCTATAGTTGTAATAGAAATAATTAGTTTTTATGTAAAATAAACCAATACAAGTCTATAGTCAATGTCATAGGTGCACTACACCATTATCTTTCTACAGCAAACATGTCTACAAAAATATTCTACTTCTACATATCATATGTTATTTATAAATTATTACTTTCATTTTCCTTTCCTATCAGAAGCCTATCATAGTCAACTAAGATAAGTCCACAATTAATTAATTTCAATATCACACCATCCACTTATATCAAGCTTGTCTAGATTATGTTTTTTATTCTATGTCTAATAATGTGTTAAGTATTGTCATTGATGTTAAAGGTGCATCTTGCGAAGGTTGATGTCAAAGGCAATGAAGCCTAGTTGGTAGTGTGTGGTATGAAAAAGTGTATTGAGAGATTATTTTCATGATAATTAATAAAAAAAATTCATGAGTGAGTTATGTCATATGAATTCAACTAATGTATTATGTTTGCATGAAGGTATAGGTTATTGATATCAAAGTGCATGGGAAGCCTAGTCACGAGCCTAGTTATGACATGAAGAGGTATGTGAATTAAAATGAATTAACATAGGCATGTGAATTTTTTTTTACAATATTTAATCATGTATATGAGGAATTAAACCATTAATGATAGTTTCAGGGTGAAACTATAAGGGTAGGACCTTCAGACTAACCCTATACCTAAATCTCTCTTAGACCCTACCTAGCCTAATGAGGTATGAAGATAAAATTTTAAGGAAATTATGAATATGTGAGAATGGAAAGATGTGATATAATTTTTTTTTATGAATGTACACAAATTTTGAGGTCATGGTTTGAAGGAAACTGCATGAATCAATGTTTTAAGCCTTCTCGAGTTCATAAAATGAGGTCTCAAGACCTGAGAAGCACTTTTAGCTGTTCATTGGCACATTTACCTCTACATGGGAACCTAAGATATTAAATATATATGGGAAAGGTTCCTAGATAATATATATAAGTATCTATTTTTTAATTCAAGGGGCAATCCTTTATGAACAATCATTAATACCAAAACCTATGTTAAACCTCCCTAAAACCCTAATAAGGACCTGATGTGAAATATATTGTTAAAATAAGATCAAAATGGATTCAAATTTATATAAAATATATTTTATTATGTATTAAAATATCCCAGGTACCTCTAGGTGGTGGTGGTTAGTTAGATGAGAGAGAAAATGCAGAGATACAAGCTCATTTGTCAAGAAAATATTATAGCTCTCAAAATTTATACCCCTTAATACACTAAGCATTTAAATTAATTTTTTTTAATTCTTATAAGTTAGTAAAGAAAATAAAATGGATCGGAAAATAATATATTAAATAATTTTTCATGTCCAATATGATTTATGGATATGTTATAGACTTAAAATGTTCTAATTTGGTCATCCAAGTTAACCAGATACAGACAAACCTAATGGTATAAATAGTGCAAAATCCTAGCAAAAATGAGAAGATAGATTTGAGGGTTTGCGAATGTTATATTTATGAAAAAAGTGTATTAAGAGTTTATTAATGAATTTTTAAGTAATTTTAATTATTATAAGAATTTTTTGAGTTCAGTGAATATGGTGAAAAAGTTACTCATAAAATGACCTGTCTAGTTCAAATAAGACTTTGTGATATAAGGTCAAAATTAGTCTGCAATACCAATATATTCCATTATTAAATATGATATTTATATATGAGGATTTTTTATATATCTCATATTACAATTTAAATTCATCAAGATTCATTAGAAGTGTCTACATAGGTGTTGGAGGTCTAAGTCACCATGATTAGTTTTTGAGGTAAATTGGCAGTTCTAATTGAGTAAGTTGTAAAGATGTTCTTGAGCCTTTATCTCCTAAGTGAAAGTGTTCCAAAAATGTTTTGATGAACCTAAAATAATGTATAACCTATATATATGTTTAATTTTTTATATTTCATTAGATTAAGGGTTTTTGATCTTCATTTTAATAAGATAGACTTTTGAAGTACATAGGCCTAATAGGATAGTTTGTCCTAAAAGAACTTTCATGGTATGAGAAAATTAGATAGGTATAACCAAGAATGGATAAAATTAGTAAATTTAATTATATAAGTTGTTTAATGGTTTTTATTTATTTTATAAATCCATCTAGGCCCAAGAGGATCAAGTTTTGGTGCTAACAAGATAGACCTAAAGTAATTAGGTCTCCATGAGGTTCAAAAGAGAAATGAGGCCTAATTTAGTAGTTACAAACCAAAATGGGTCCAAAGTTCATTTTAATAATTTTCATCATATGTTATCAAACCTATTATATCATTTAACTAATAGGTTTAAGGTGTGTGGCCAACTTATTGGTGTGTGACCATGAGTATAGTATATATACAAGGAAGTTTAGACCTATTTGATGAATACAATATAAGTAAATTAAAATCTTACATGGTTGAGAAGGAGGTATTGAAATGAGAAAATAATAAAATATAATATTTATGGTGATCAAAATTTTATGAGGTGGTTGAGTTGGTGCTGAGTCACTTAGGGAGTTGGTGCTTCCTTGTAAGTAGGTGTTTGTTAAAGCCTAGTAAAGTGGGTGCTTGACTTCTTTGGGGTTGGTGTTCCAAGTTGAGTTGGTGCTAAAAAAAAAATTATTTTATCTTATAGTATTGTATTCGATTTGTATATATCATAGTGTTTTTTCTTCCCCTTGAGGATTTCCCACTCATATGTGTGTTTTCTTGTGGTATGCTCATGTGAATGGTTCTTAATGCATTTCTAGATCTCAATGTTGATTTCATAGTTCATGAATGATTGGATATAATTTAAGAAAAGTTTTTTTTTTACACTGATTCAACCCCCATCTTAGTGATTATACTTCCAATAATTGGTACCAGAGCTTGGTCCTTTTAAGCATGCCTAAATAGCTTGAAGGAGATCCTAGAGGCACAAGCATGTCTAGTCATCAAGTATAAGGAGGTTTCTCAACCAATAAGGCTCCTCTCTTTAGTATGACTAAATATTAATTTTAGATCATTAGAATGAATATATATCTAATGTCCTTGGGATATGACATATATAAAACTTCTATTTATGGATTCACTCCACCTTATATACCACCAACTGATGCAATAGGCAAGAAGGCAAGTGACATCAACTCTAAGGTAATGAATTCCATTGTGTGTGGTCTTTCATAGGTAGAGTTTGTAAAGATCATGTATTGTGATACATCCAAATGTATTTGGGAAAAGTTTCAAACCATATATTAAGGAGACACAAAATTCAATTTAGAAAAGTTATAAACCCACCGAAGGTAGTTTGAAATTATGAGAATGAAGGAGGATGAAAACATAACATATTATCTATTGAGAGTAGATGAAGCTGTAAATGTCATCAGAGGTCTAGGAGATAAGTTGGAAGAATAAATAGTAATACAAAAGGTTTTTATATCCTTAACATCTATGTTTGATTCAAAGGTGTTTTTTGTAAAAGACATTAAAGATCTTAGCATACTACATATAGATGAGATTTATGGCATCTTTAATAGCTATGAAATGAGAAAAGGTGATGGAAGACATTCCAAGAAGGAAGCTACATTCAAATTTTAAAAAAAATCACAAAGAAAAAAGGTCAAGGATGAAGTTAATACAAACATTGATGATGATAAGGTAGAAGGCATGTTTGTCAAAAAACTAAGGAAAGGATCAGGTAAGTATAAGGGCAAGTTACCATTAAAGTGCTTTAACTATGGTAAGATTTGTCATTTTTAATATAAATATCCTAACAAGGATAATAATGATCATTATGGAGAACATGATGAACAGCATGGTGATGATAATAAGTTCAATAAGCCTAATAAGAGTAAAAAGGGTTTCAGGAAGTATGGATTCAATACAGGGTGCTTCAAGAACAAGAGAAGTTTATATACCAAATAAGATAGTATCTCATCTAATGTAAGTGACACAAGTACATCTAATAGTGATGATGACATTAATGATCATGATAATAATGAAACATTATTCATTACTATAGAAAAAAATAATGAGGGTTATTTGGAAGGGAAAAGTCTTATGGATGATCAAGAATCAGATGAATAAGAGGCTGAATTAAACCTTGAGGTATAATTGGTGAGTTTTCTAGAGGAGTTTAAGTTACAAAGAAGGAATAATTAGAAACTAAGATAATTGGCTAATAGTTATGAGTAACAAATCAATCTCTTTGAAGAGAGACTAAAAAATAACACAAATGAAGATGAGGAGATCATCAAATAGTTGGAAACTTAGATTGAAATTGTCACTACAAGTATTAATACCAAGGAGTAAGAATTCATCAAGTTTGGAATATAAATGGATTCCTTGAAGGTAAAATTAGATTAGGAAATAGTCAATTTGAAGACACATCAAAAATTTGAAAACATTTCTTGGTGATATTTTTAATAATCAAAGATATCTACATGACAAGATAGGTCTTGATTCCAAATAATATCAAAGATAAAACAAGGAGAGCAAACCTCAAAGAATAATGGATCATCAAAAAATTATGGTACTAATAAAGTAAATACCTATGTAAAAATTCTCTAATCTGAGACTCAAATTTATCATCAACAAGTCAAGAAGAAATTGACTCATTAAAGAGACAACAAATGAAGAAATGTCTCATTCAACATGAGATAGACAATGTATGTGAATATTTTTAATGGTTATTATTTATCATGCAATCAATATAGACATAGGGTTGTGTAATGTAGACATCATATTAGAATAAAATCCTCATTGAGTAATAGTATTAATACACATATCTATAGTAGAATCATAATTATATGATATAATTATGATAAAAAGGATATATTTCAAGGGATTTCAAGATAAGTCATATGAGTAAGATCACTAGAGATAAAAGGCTATATAGTCATAATATTGAGAAGTGGATCAAGAAGTTAGACCCTATGGTTAAAGTAAAGGAGGAGTAGAAGAATAAAGGATAAGAATATTTACCATCTCAAAGTACATTTCACATTCAAGATGAAGACATTAAATGGTATATAGATAGTGGTTTCTCAAGCCACATGACAGGGGACAAAATCAAGTTCATCTCATTAAGTAAGAATGTTATAGTAATAGTGAGGTTTGGATATAATATAACTACCAATATAGTTGGTAAGGGTATCTTGAGTTTGGACAATGGGAAGATAAAGATATAGAATGTGTTGAATGTGGAAGGTTTGAAACATAACTTGATTAGTGTAATTCAAATGTACAACCAAGGACACACTAACTTTTCATGATAGAGGGTGTGATATACAAAGTGCTAAATCAAGAAGGCTAACTATCAATGCCTAGAGGACTAAGAAAAATATATATTTCTTGAATGATATAAAAAAAGAGAGATGATTTAAGATAAGTATGGATGACATTTTGGCTATGGAATATAAGTTTAAGCCACCTAAAACTTGAAAATCTGGTCAATATAAGCTCTAAGAAGTCTATGAATAACATACCTAGAATCACTAAACCTACAAACACACTTTACAAGGCATGTCAACATGGTAAGTAGACTAGAATAAGGTTCATATCCAATGAGTACTCTACTACAAGACCTTTGGAGTTAATACACATTGATTCTTGTTTACCTACAAGAATTCAAATCATTCAAGGAGATAGCTACTTCATTTTACTTATATATGACTACGTAAGAATGACTTGGGTAGCATTCTTGAAAGAAAAGTCAGAAAATTTTGACAAGTTCAAGGTAATCAAGGCTCTTAAAATAATGGGAAAATCAAGTGTCTAAGATCTAACAGAGGAGGATAGTTTTTATCTAATGATTTTGATTACTTTTATGAGGTATATGGAATAAAGAGATAGTTCTCAATAGCTAAGACACCTCAGTAGAATGGGGTAGTGGAAATAAAAAATAGGACAATTCAATAGATGGAAAGAACTATGCTAAAAGAGATAATATTAGTTGGTAGATACTAGAGAGAAGTAGTAAGCACTACAGTCTACATCTTGAATACAAGATATATAAGGATTAATGGCAATAAGACTCCTTATGAATTGTGGAAAGGTAAACCTATTAATGTGGAACACTTTAGAATGTTTGGAAGTAAATTATTCATCAAAAGAGATGAGGAATAATTAGGTAGGTTTTATTATAGGTATGATGAAGGTATATTATTGGGATACTCATCAATTATCTCAACCTATAGATGATATAATAATAGGTTGTAGAAGATAGTGGAAAGCACCAATGTGAAGGTTGATTATATAAGTTCTAAGAATTCACACTCATAGTCAAAGGATACATTAGAGAATTTAGACTTCAAGAATGACAAAGAACCAATAGAGATATATGAATTAGAATAAAATTTTGAGAAAAGACAAGACTCAAAATTCCCCTCAAGATAGATTCAAAGAGATCATCACAAATCATTGGCAACAAGGATCAAGTATGCAAATAAGGAGAAGACTGATAAGTAACCTAAATCAAGAGAATGATGATATATTGTCTAAGATTAAACTTAATAATCTTTTATTATAAATAAAATACAAGTTTTGGATAAGTTATATTAATGAGGAGTTGGGATAATTAGAGAATAATGAGACTTCAGAACTAGTTCCTAGGCCTAAAGAAAAGAATGTCATTGGCACAAAATGGGTGTTTAAAAACAAGTTAAATGAATATGGAGAAGTAATTAGGAACAATGATAGATTGGTATGTAAGGGGTATGCATAAGTTAAAAGTGGTAGACTTTGAGGAGACATTTGCTCCAATAGCAATTTTGGAAGCTATTATATTGTTTCTAGCATATGCAGGGTTCAAAGGATTCAAGATGTATTAGATGGATGTTAAATCTACTTTTTTGAATGGGAACTTGGAAGAGGAGGTGTACATAGAACAAATTAAGGTTTTCTCATTATCAGGTAACAAGGAATATTTTTTTAGATTGACAAAGTCTCTTTATGGTCTAAATTAAGCTCCTAAACCTTGGTATGCCAAATTAGATAGGTATTTATTAGAGCAAGGTTTCAAAAGAGGAGTTATACATAGTAATTTGTAGATAAAGATAGAAGATGATCATTAGTTGATAGTAGTTGTCTATGTGGATGACATCATATTTGGTTTCATATAGTGAGAATATGACTAAGGAATTTGTAGATGTGAGGAAAAAGGAGTTTCAGACATCCATTTAGGGAGATCTATCATTATTTATTGGGTTAAAAATCAATCAATCATAAAAAGGTATATTCATTTCATAAGCTAAGTACATAAGAGAGATGTTGAATAAATTTTAGATAGAGGATTGCAAGGTATTTAGTATACCTATGATCACAATATGTAAGTTAAGAAATGAGGAAAGGTCCCTAAAGGTCAATTAGAATTTATATAGGTCAATGATTGGAAGTTTTCTATACACCATTACCTCTAGACCTAACATCATGCAAGTAGTAGGCCTTATGTGAGATTTCAAGCAGACCTAAAAGAAAAACATTTAAAAGTAGTCAAAAGGATACTTAGGTATCTAAAGGAAACCATTGAGTTTGGGTTGTGGTATCCAAGGATCAAGGAGTTCAAATTAACAACCTATATAGATGTAGACTAGGTAGGGAGTTTGGATGATAGGAAGAGCAGTAGTGGAGGAACCTTCTACTTAGGAGAGTGTATTTTATCATGGATAAGTAAGCATTATCCATAAATGGAATTATCTACTATTGAGGTTGATTACATTTTAGTATTTTCATGTTGTACTCAGGTCCTATGGATGAGAAAAACCTTAAAAGACTACAAGGTTGAGTGTGATAGAACTAGCCCTATCTATTATGATAATACAAGTGTGATAAGAATTTTAATGAATCTTATCATGAACTGAAAAAGTAAGCAATTTCTCATCAAATATCATTTCTTGAGAGATTAAGTAAGTAAAAAAAGTATTAAACTTGAATATGTTTCTACAAAGGATCATATTGTAGACATTTTGACCAAGCCACTTCCAAAGGCAACATTTAAACATCTAAGATAGGAATTGGGTATAATTCCTACTAAAAATAGTCATGAAGGAAGTAAAGTGATTAGGGGGAGATAATTAGGTGGTTCATTATCTCCAAAATTATGTGAATAGTGAAAATAAGATATGGAGATAGGGGAACATTTTTATGGTGCCTCATAAACTCATAATACTGTGTTTTGAGTGTTTTGGTTGAAATAGGTGTGATCTAACAAGTTACAGACATCTATTTGTCATTTATGTCAAAGGGGGATAAAATTTATAATGAGGAAGAATATCCTATTGAGATAAGTTTCTAAGAGTGGTTGCAAGCAATGACAAAGGGGGAGACTGTTAAGTATTGTCATTGATGTTAAAGGTGCATCTTGTGAAGGTTGATGTCAAAGGTGACTAAGCCTAGTTGGTATTGTGTGATGTGATAAATTGAATTGAGATATTTTTTTCAAGATCATTGAGAGATTTTTTTCATGAGTGAGTGATTTCATTTTAAGGAAATTAATGGTGTATGCTTGCATGAAGGTATAGGTCATTGATGTCAAAGTGCATAAGAAGCCTAGTCATTACATGAAGAGGTGTGTGCATAAAAATGAATGAAAATAGGAATTTTAAGGTTTTTTGGCACTATTTAATCATGTATATGATGCATTTAATCTTTCATGATAGTTTTAGGGTGAACCTATAGGGGTAGGACCTTAAGACTAAGCCTACACCTAGACCTCTCTTAGACCCTACCTAGCCTAATGAGGTATGAAGATCATATTTCAAGGTAAATATGAATATGTGAGTATGGATAGAGGTGATATAAGTTTTTTTTATGCGTTTTCACAAATTTTAAGGTCATGGTTTAACGTAAATTGCATGAATCAATGT